>VYYJ01000159.1:0-92222 GCA_021029165.1 Cyphoderus albinus
ATTGTATCATGTGTGCGTGTATCATATTTGAAATATGTATCTTTCAATTATGTATAATTTGTCCGTTGTATGTTACAAAATGTAGAATTTCTCCCGGCACGTGAGGAAAATTGGTTTAGGACTGTAATTGGTTTTGGTTGTCTCCATATAAAACTGACTCTTTTTCGACAAATGGCGGTTCGCTTCTCACACTGCTATGGGAAACAATTCAAGCTTGTAATATGAGAATGGTAAACAAGATATCTAAAATAACAGTTATTATCGAAGCCCCCTTTGTCAATGCAGCCTTGTTTACATGTGTTGAACAACATTTCATTTTGCTAGGACCACAGAACCTGGATGGCTCCGTCTTTCAAGTCGACAAAGTAACAATTCCATCGTTACTTAAAAGACTTTGAATTTCAGTTCTGCTGACTAAATCTTTGTGATTAGGCGTGGAATAAAAAGAACCAATTTCTGCGTGCAACACCAAAATGAACTCTGTGGTAAAAACATGACAACGACTACACACTACTGATAAAAAGTTTCTTCAGTCTAAACGACAAATATCTAGCTACTTTGTATATATTAAAATCTACGCGATGTTGTCACTTAAAGTTTTCAAACTTATTTTTTGTCTGGAATAAAAGTTGAAGCAACTCATTATTGATTATATATGTTTATACATTATTAACGATTTCATTTATTGGTGACTAGACAACACATTTGGTTTATTGCTTTCACTTTTCAGTGGACATTCTCTAGTGAAGGCGTCCTTCACATGCAAACAAATGCTCGTGCGTCTTTACTCAATTCTCAGCTGTCGTTTGCTAAATTTCGGATTCTAATAATTTGAATAGTTAAAATGTATGCAAAGAGAGAGAGTGTGTGTTTGTTTTTATACTGGCACAGTAGTTGTACTTTCTCATAGGTATCTGCTCTCCTTTTCCGAAGTGTTTGCTATTAATCCCGAGACTATTTTAAACAAAACCGGGAAAACAGGATTTTTGTTTCAGCATTCAACAACCCAGCAGCCTATTGTTGCTTTTGTAGACAGAAGACTTGAGGAGATGATGGCGGTGGTGAAATTGGGTTTTCGACAGTAACTGATTTTCCTGTTCATTATTACTACTCCAAAGAGATAATCGTGGAAAATGGAACATGAGAAGTGAAGCAGTGGCGAAGGAAAGGTTAGACAGACTCATTTCACTCCAGCTCCCAAAATCCATCATCATCACCACATCATTATTATTACCCCGTTCGTAAAGTATAAATGCCTACGCGTTGAATTTCGGTTAGAAAGTGAATGAGGATAAGCAGTTTTAGAGAGCATCTGTTTGGTAATGGGAGTATGTAGGCCACTTGAAAAAAAAGAAGGCCTGAAAATTTAGGTGGCTGTGCGTGGATTCTAGACGAATGCAGATATTGTTTGGCTTTGGCAGTGATGTGAAAAACCATTTTTGATGCATGATGCTCATCGCATTGCATTGCATTATTACAACTCAGATTGAGAATGAGTAGCCTTGCCATTTTCTGCATTAAGAAAGCTACATCAGCAAAAGATAATCGGAGAAATTGAATGCTTTGAACCACAAAACGCGTGAGATTGAATACACAGGGAAAGAAAAAGAATTAGTAGAAGGGAGAAGTAGTACAAGGCTACAAGGACAAAACTCCAGAATGTATCAATGTATGTACACAAAATGTTTGCGCCGTGTGAATATCCTAAGCTGTAGCAAGAATTGCAGTATACGTTTCAATCTTGCTCACATACACACACAATTATGTTTTGCTAGTTTTTATGGTAAAATTTCTCTCTTGCAAGCCCAAATTTCATGTTACTCTTCATGCTGCAGTTTCGTTCAAGTTAATAAAATACATATTACATTTTATTAAACAGCAACAGTCAAGTACTTAGTACTTGAAAGTAAATGCATTCACACGCATGAAAGTGAATGATAGGAAAAAAATAAATGGAACGTAGCATCATTTCAATTTGAAAACTACACTGTGAAATCACTTAGCAAGAGCAGCAGAATAATTTCTGTGTACTAAGGAAGCAGAGATTATAAAATGTGAAAAGTGTATGGGAAATTGAAGCACGTGTCGAAAAGCGGCAATGAGAAAAAAAGAATTTATCTCCATTCGCAAGTTCAATATTCCGTTACTAACGACGGCTGTAAACCGCACAAGTTGATACTATTTATTGAGGTTTTTATATCAACTTTTTTCTATGAGAATTTCATCGTAAAGACCTCTCACAACTTTGGGCAGCAAGTACCTACCTAGCGAGTGCCGATGTATATGCACTGGAATGAAACATTCTCACAGGCTCACAGGATGTATTATCATGCATATATCACATTTTTCTACTTAGTTTCTCTCCCAGTAATGCTGCGCGAAATGGACTATTCATCAAATCCGCTTAGTTCTGTTATGTGAAAGGTGTTACGGAAATTACTTTCTACGTGCACACAATCCATCCCTATTTCTTACCTTGCGACATTTTCTCATTGTTGCTTCTTTTTCAGTCGAGTAGGCATACGCTTTTAGTGTGCCACGAAATAAGTGAATCAGATCACCTGCATTGCAACATTATCATATCACCTTCCATCCGGTTGATTGTCATTATGAACACACTAATTGAGCAATATGATTCGATCTGAGGTAATTCACCATGGACACTCATAAATCACAAACCCTAATATTTGTGAACGAACATAATAATCTGAGAATCGAGAAGTAAAAGCAAGTTTCAATCTGCTCCGTAGTACAGCAATCCTTTGCCGAATATAGAGGTTATAACGACAAAACTGAATCGATAGTTTTGTCAAGACTGAGAAATTACACAGAACGTGGGATATATTTAGGATTCGTAAAACAAGGAAAACCACCTCTAAAGTATTCAATAATTCATGAAGGGACGTCCTTCATGGATGGTTAATGTTGATTGAAGGAAGCTACAGAACGTATAAAAGTAATGACGTTGGGGTGGAGGTATTAGACGAAAATGTAATGGCGGGTACAGCAAGAAGATAGATTTGGTGGCGTCTACTCCCACATCACCAAGATTTGAATGAAGGGTAGCTACTTCAAAAAGAATATAATACGAGTCGACTTACTTTATTACTCCCACGAAGTATGCGCTCATTTATTATGCCCTTTATTGCAACAAAACCCAACGAAGCAAACAGGGATAACGTTTTACTCACTATCAGTGTGTTACGATGAGAATCAGTTTTGCCACAACGTAAAATCCATGTTATTTATAGGCAGTCGGTGGTAAAGGAACGGAATAAAATTTACTCCATCAAAATCGTTTTTGTTCACTTTCCGGATGTAATTCCGCCAGATGAAGCACACATCTGCAGAACATGAACAGGATCAATCACAAAAAACTAGTAATAAAATTTTAATACAAAAAGATTGCTTATTCAGTAAAAAGATAAATGAGCTGGGAGAATAATGACGATTTCACCAGTTTACACGCGTTACAAAGACAGATTTCACTCGGAAGAATTTATTGATAAAAAAGAATGTTGCTTTATTCATTACTCTTGTTTTTTCTTTTACTCCCCTTCTCCACCAAGTTTTTTTATTGTTCTCTGCTAGATCGAGGCTAAACCACCTTGCGTAATTAAAATGTCTAGTGGAGACAATGAGTCTTTTCGTACTCCTCCCTCCTTGAAGAAAATGGGCAAAAGGAGGAATCTTCCGAAGCTTTCTCTTGTCATATGTTATTCTAAAAGGAGATAATGAAAATCCGCGCACTATTCTCTCCGCTAAGACTAAAATGAGAGGAGAAATTGTGGAAACAGTGAATGGAATACAATAATAATGCACTATGCATGAATTACAAAAGTAAAAGAATGGGGTGTGGAAGCGCTGTTGCTACTGTTGTGTACTCATACAAACACACTCACAAAATGAGTTTGATGGGAGGAGGAGGAATTTAAAGGAATCTGTCTGAATTCTCTGAGAATATTATGTAAAGCGCATGAAAGTTGTATGAGTATCGAAACACTCAACTCAGAGAACGACTAAATCTAAGAGTATCTTCCAGTGAGCATTTCCGAGTACTCTCTAAGTTCGTAAAACTGTAGTACTGACAGATGCTCTTTTCACATTTGTCATTATTTATTTGTCAGGTTTAGAAAGTCATGAGGACTGTCAAATCCCAGATCCATCAAACAAAGTAACTCAAAAGGGATCACAGAGTGACTAAATAGATTGTGACATTCTCCATGCTACATCACGTTCCTTCTTGGAAACTTTGAGATGGTTGTAAATGAACACGGCAAAGCGAAACAACCAAAGACGTTTCAAATGTCTTTTGTTATTTTCCACTACCCATAGCGTGCAGATTAACCTGTTATTGACTCGTAACTGAAATAAAATATTTTACACTTGATACGGAACCAAACTTGTGATGAAATTGGCGTGTACAGATAAGTAGAGTAAATAAATTTATTTGAAGCAAGGCTACTACAATTTGAAATAATTGAATCTTTGCTGGGTGTGCTTTATCACAACGAAGAGCCAATTCAGTCGAATTAAGAAATCATTACGCAATATTTATCACTGCCGGTATTCAATTTCACATCTCTTCTATCTATTAAAAGTATTGTGAACTGTAATGAAAGTTTAAAGAGCCCGAGTAAACGCATCAAAAACAAGTAGCTTAATAGCCAAATAAATGATTCTCTCATACGTCAATCTCACACCAACAGCTATAAATAAACTGCAACTGTTCTGAGGCTTTTACTTTTCGGCTGATATGAACCGACATGAATATCTACTTTTCACTCTGCTGGTTTCCATTTTGTCTTTGAAGCACTTAATATTTTTCGATATCTTAAATATTTCAATCCCTTTGCCGGATTCACATTAAGTTACGGGTCGGGCTCCAAGAATGAGAATCAGCTTGGTGCTGCTGTCTCATGCGAACACACAGCAGACCACGAGGAATTGAATAGTTTATGAGACACTCGATACAAACACGTAAATAATAAAACAACACAAGTTTATACATAATTGAACACTTATCTAAATATCCCCTGTGTCAATTCGCCGATGTGCCAAACTCGAAATCAAGGAATCTTTATCTTTGATTATAAAATTTAAGCGACATTTATATAAGGATCAATACGAAAAACACTCTGTTAATGAGTTAAATGTCGTGGCTACAACAAAAACATTTAAATTGTGAGAGCATGTACTGGTGCTAGGATGTGTGGTTGGTTCTTGGTTTGCACACAGAGAATTCTCACATTCACTCTCGTTGGGTTTTTATTCTACGTGGAATTGAAATTTTCTCCGGATTTCTGTTTTCGAAAAACAAAAACCCAACAGTCGTTCTTATGCATTATTGAGATACAAATGTGAACCTACGAGTGGCACAATTAATTTCGCAGAATACATTTCTATACGCTTATAAACTGAAATGAAGCCTAATTTTATCCGCGTCGCTAGTTAGATCTGCTTTATTGCACACACATTTTTTCCGCACGTAAGCGTGGTCTACGTTCTAAGGAAAATTTGCGGGAAAGTTTTGTACTTTATTTATTACTTCATTCTATTTATTGATGATTTCACATGGATTATATTTGTATTATTATTTACCTGCGTGTGTACGTTTTATATAAAATTAAGGCGAATTCATGTGGAAGTAATGGTCGTTTTCAATCCGTTACACCAAATATTACACAACAGCATGATTTTTCCTTTCCATGGGATAAAAGAGAAAATGCATTCCACATCTCTGAGTTCCAGCACTGTCTTTGTGGTCAATGATAGAAATTTTACGATAGTTCAGAGGAACAAGAGCATGGCCATTGGGATTGCGTCGAGACTAGTTTTGCAGCAGGGTATTGGATTGATTTAAAAGCAGTCGAGATACCAAGAAATAAAAGATCAGCACAGGTAGTCAATTTCATGATGTAGATGCTTTGCTTTGCTTGTTTTTTCCTTCATGTGGCACTGGTTTAGTGGTGTGTATCCATCACAATAATATAATGCCCGAAATTGAATTTTTCTTTCTCCATCCTCCCACCACTTCTGCCAGCCAAAAATAAATTGGGCTCATCTCGCGTGGAATGTGTGTGTGTCTGTGTCCGTGAAATCGCTAAGGATAAAATTCGATACAAGTATTTTCACAGAAGAGCGATCAAATTGAACAATATATTAAATAAAAATATTCTAACGCAGAGCAAGACAAAGTGGAAGAAAGAAGCTTCCACAATCTCGCCTAATGTATGCATAGAAAATAAGCAAGAGGAAATCGACTGACACAGTGGGAAAAGAAATGAAAGTTTTCGGTGGTAAAAAATTTCCAAAATAACACTTTATGCATGAAAGTTGCTGCTGGAATTATATGACCTTTAACGTACGAACATGGCTACATTCCCTTACATTTTTAGGAGCAACTTACGTAAAAGGAGACTAAAAGCAGAATGGATAGTGCTCAGAATGACACTCAAAATTTATTGTCGCTTTTGCATTTCCAGACTACACACATGTATTCTGCTTCCTAGAAAAAACCTCTTAGAGAGAAGTTAAAGAGAACGCCTGAACTGATTTTATCTAGAACTCCCGGAATCATCAAATTCCGTGTAGATAATAGCGGAGCCTTATAAAAATTGTAGTATTAGACAGTTCCTCAGTCTTACAAAATGAGCTAAATAATTGATTGGGCACTGCATTGTGCAGCTGCATGCGTACTATTGCTTCATATTGCGTGTACCAGAGAAACGAACCTGAATATTTACTTTATTGAATGCAATGATTTCTCTCAGACGATGGTGTTGCAACTGGAAGCGTGCTACTCCTTAATACCTGAATAATGACGAGAGAAAGTGTTAGTAAATTATGCTCGGAACGCCTATTGTATTTTCACGCTGCCTACCGTTATTTGTGGAGGAAAGGGAGGGTGAAACAACAAAACAAAAAGTTCATTCGCTTGCCTGACTGACTAAGCTTGGTCTAGGATTTATTTTGGAATGTGTATTGCGTATTTGAAATGCTAGAACTATTTGTTCCATTATATATTAATGATTGGCTGCTCAAGACGACGAGCAAGGATACAACGCGAGATCTACTCATTCATTCTCATTGATCTGCACTTTTTCACTTATTTGGTGCTTCTCGCCTTTGAAATAAATGGCCTTCCGCAGATAATACATCGGAATAACATTCAGGCATTTTTCAATGCACAAGGGAAGCACTAGCACCCGAGTAGAGGAATCACCATATCCTGCTCAATTTAAGCATTTCCATTTTGCCCACAAGCAAAATCAACGTTTGTAGAGGTTTAAAGATACGCTCAGTGTCTTTGCAAACAATTAGCCAAAATAGGTATATAAAGTCAGATAGTAAGTAGAAGTAAAATATTTTTGTTTTTATATGACTTGTTGATTAACGTCATTCCATGAATGTCTCTTGAATGTAGTTAATTGTTGGAATTTTGTTCCAATTTATTATTTAAAGATCTATTTAAAATGCAGTTTAATGGAATGTCAGTCAATCATTTAAACTCATTTTCAAACTTCATCTACCAAGGCGTATTTCGCATTGGTTGAAAGATCGCCTAAACTTCTCTAGTGCTGGTTTCTGAGAAAAAGTTGTTGAAGGTGGACGGCCGACCGGAGAGACTAACAGACCAATCTCAGTATATGTTGTGCTTTAAGTGCAAGGCGCAGCATATACTATTGAATAAATGTATAAAAATACCAAACCTTACAATTCAATCGGGTTACTTGCCTAGCTTACTACTTGTATATTAACTGTTTGTAGTTTTCCACGACGAGCCGCAAACCTTCCATCAGCATCGACTGGTTGTTTTACGATGGTTAGCATAACAGTCTCGTGCTACTGCTAAATAATCTGATGGTGGTTCAATGTCACTTTTGGCTTGTCATAGACAGTGTGAAAATTTATGGAATATAGAACGTCTATTTCGATCAAATCAATTTTAGTTCAAGTGGGACATACTTAATTCAGTAGGTGCTACTACTGAAATTTTTAGAGCATAAAACTACCGACATTATCATTACACCACACAACACTAGTTGCGAGTAGAGCCACAAAGCGTTAGATTTACTCTAATACTACTTTGCCTTCTAACTTTCTCGGAACAATTTCGCGGAAAGCGAGCCAGCACTTTTCCTTTCTACCTCCTGCGCTCGAATCGCCTTGAAACAAAAATGTGCACGAATCGTGTACTGCCGCAGTTGTGTAATCAAGTCTAATTCATTGTGGTTGTATAGTAAACAAAAGAACTTTGTTCACGACTGCATAAATGACCACGATAATGATGGTGAGACTCTTTGGTCACGTGTGGCTTTTGTTCAGAGAAAGTCTAATAATTTCTTTCCTGTCCTGGTAAAATAATACGAGACGTAGATGACGGTACGTACGCGGTAAAGGGTTCTCCAGAGGATTATTATTAGTTTGCCGTCTTCCCTATAATTTCGGGGTTACTTTTCAGAGTCAACAAACATTGCAACATATTATTATTCTTATTATTATATACTAGGTAAAAATTAAGGTAAAATGGCTCAAATTTGGCCACCATCCATGGACTCTTTCATGTCTCCATTTTACCCTGAGAAAAATGAGGATAAACTCTCCTCTGATTATCAATTAATTAATGGAATTCGTGTCTATCTCTGGTTATTACAGTATTATATTAGAAGTGAACGTTTCGGGGAAAAGGAGACAACAATATAAAATAAAACGAGTATCGTAACCAAACGAATATCAGTATAAGCTCTCAATATAACGCTTTTATATATTCGGTACGTATGTAGCTTGCCTAAGTCATTTTCTGGAAGTCTGCAAACTACCATACTTTTGACAACTATTTGTAAATTGCGAAACAACGGAATATTCTTTAATAGATTTCGAAATCAATCTTGTTGCAATGCAGTAGTAGATGTCTGAGCCTTCGCACTGTACTAATGACCCTCGCCTAATCGTCAGTCTAGTCTACCCTTGGATCCTGTGGTACCGATCGGATTAAGGTAAACAGAGAGGAGGAAGACAACTACGATAATTAAGCAAAAACCTAATTCGCGAGACAAAACTTGGACGGTAAATGTGGATTGTGGCGTAAGTTTCCTAGAATAAGTGAGCAAATACGGGTTCCAATTCCAATATCAAATTTTGTGTTACATTCTATTGCTTTTTTACCTTTTTATGTCACTCTTGAATTCATTAGATATGAAGCCGGGTTGGAAAAATGGAAGGTTGGATGTATTAAGGATTAGACCCCTTTTATTATTCCTGGTCAATTTTCCTCTTTGGTGACATCATTTTTCGTTGGAAGCAGATTTGATGCATTAATGCATTAATGGGTAATCTGCAATGGTGGGAATGGAATATTATATAAATAGAAGAAATTTATTCCTGAATGCTTCTAAATAATAGCACGAATGGCTCGTCGCTCGCGTTATCACCCACAAATATCAAATGCCCACAATTCCGGGTATGCTTCGTCTGGAACATAAATTACTTTTTTTGCTGGAATACTCCATGAGAAAAAACACATCCTACTGAATTATGCGCAACGGATACACTTTTGCCAAATTAATTGTAATTTACCGGCTGCATGTTCCGCTTATTTTTAGTGGTGAAAATGAAACGGGTAAACGGTACCATTTGTTAACTTTATCGATTTGGACCCGAAATCCAATACACTCAACTTTGCCAAGATTAAAAAGGTGAGAAAGAATCATTCTGGCAGGTTTAATTGCGTGCTGTGAATTGGCTTTTAGGGAACATTCATTTAGAATATTAACACGGTTGATTGCAGTTTGATTTAATTAAGTATAGTGAATGCTTTTGTAGAAAATAAGCAAAAGAAAAGTTGGGGTAACGTGAAACATGTACCTATGAGTTTATATGAGTGTTCATATTTTCTAGGAATGGTTAAGAAATTTTAACGGCATTTATTTTCATCCCCATTCACAATTATAAATTGACGAGCATCGAGTTTATACTCCCACGATGTTTCAACGAACATTTATTCTTTATCAAATGAATGAAAACACCAGACTTTGACTTTGTGCTCTGCAAATATGAAGTTTCCAGTCCACCATTAATACATAATTAGGTTTTCAAATATCAATGAAACATCAAAAGAAAAACGTTCAACATGCATAAACATCGTAGTAACTAAAGGTATGATTGATTATCTCGGCACATTCACTTTCAATATCTAAAATATATAAAAAGGTCTTGTTTCGTTCATTGGTCCGAATAGGTACCATATTGTATATAATGACTGTTTCCAACTCTATAACAGATTGAAACTGGCTAAAACTGAATAATTCCAACCTGAATGGTTTCGTATTTTATAGAATTCAATTTGCCTAGTGTTTGAAACATAAAAGGATTTTTGAAAAATATCACCTAAATGGAGTGATGCGGCAAAAATTGTATTGAAAGTCGTTTCGACACGAAAAATTGAATTGCTTACATTTCTTGAATAGGTGCTTCATAGACACTTGTTATAGTTATTAAGGCTGAGAAATGTGCTGCGCAGTTTTGCCCCATTTCTCCTACGATGAAGCTACAAAGTGTTATCTAAAAGAGCGTAGCTAAAACTACAATAATTTTGTTTTCGCAGGACATTGAATCTTCAAACTGAAACTGTCCTGGCGAATTTGGCATAATTTGCAAAAGACTGCATCAAAATTCGTTCAGTAGTTTCTAAAATATTTGCACCAAGAGGGACGGACGGTGTGACAAAAAGAAACGAATAACATAAATCTGCAGAACTTTAAGCGCACAGCTCGTAATATGTAAATAGTGTAGTTTAGCAATTATTCGCCATCGTGCGTAGATAATCTCCGAAAATGCTAATGCCGTAAATTAAACATAAAAATATAAAAATCGTGCCTTGTGATTTCCTGGTGTAATTTTTTAAAAGGCTAATGGTTGTGCGTAACTGTGCAGTGACCCCAAATAATATCATAAAAGCTCTCTTGACCATTACCAATTGAGCCTATGGTTTCCTTTATTTATTACAAATCAAAAGTCATTCTGAATTTCACCTGATCATAAACACTTCAGGTTCTTCTCAGGTTTGTAATGGTAGTCGGAGCGACATTATTATATGCTTTTGAAATATTTGCCTCAATTGAATTGATAACAATGCTTTATGAAAGCGCACAATTTTGTTGTATGTTTTGATGCTTCGATTAAATTAGGCTGTATGAAAGCTGGTTCTTGGAACTGATATGTTTATAGTCCTTAATTTTTATGAATTGACGATAACCAGCAAAATACTAATATCGCCTGCTCGTGGGCGTCAGTCTTCGTCGGGAGACATGGAACCGTCTTGTAATTTGTTTATTCTATTTTGCACTGCAGATGTTTTACACGCCCATGCATCCTAAATCCATATTTTCCATAACTCCATAAAAATTCTACCAAATTATTTTTATGATTCAACAAACAAAATTTTTCTTGCATAAATATTGAACCACGCATCAGTTCGTAAGCAATTTAAATTCTCAATTATATTCTTTCGGAGAATATTAAGAATTTAGAAAGGATTCACGCTAGATCAGTCGTTTCCGCGGACCTAAATAAATGATTTGGCACAAACCATGTCATTTACAATTTGTTGTTGGGCGCACATAAATCTACCGTTCATGTGCTCAGTATTCTAGAAAAATAACAACTACAAAATAAACACAATCGCGCTGTGCAACCGTGTATTCTACGTGAGAAACAACATCTTATCAACATTATTTTGTACATTCAAAACAGCAGCAAAGTCCTGAATCAGACAAAATCTCCTTTACCAAAAACTTTTGAATTTGTGTGGTAGACGACTTACTTACAGACGTACTTATTTACTTACAAGTAGCACCGTTGTACTTGAGATTTTTATGGCGACAAAAATTCCATTAAAATATTTTGCTTATCGGTTTACTTTAAGTTTCTTGTCTAAAAAATACGATTACCGGAATCGCATAAAAAATAAACTTTTTTCACAAATGCAATGAACTTGAACACGTGACACAAACTTTCTTAGACTATGCAGACGCCTCATCATTTAAAATAAATTGTGAAAATATACACCACACTTCAATACTCGTCCTTATTGGGTGGTCTGCAATCCTTTCCGAGAGCAAATTTACTTTTTCTGTGTATTTTAACCGATTTTCACTTCTCGTTTTATTGACCCATTCACACAAGCACGCAGTAGAATTATTCAGCCTCCAAATGAAGATTTTGTATTTGTAGATTTGGTGGAAGTTGAAAGAATCCTGTGAAAAGAGCCTATGAATCATTTCCTGCGTTCCACAAAAATCTGAAAGTGTAACAAGATTAACTGCACAGTTGCACATATGGAGCACGATCACTGGCGTGGCATGGTCGTGTTTGGTTTTCTTTTTCATGGGCTGCTTCCTGCCTCGCAATTCATCGTTTGTCAGAACAATGTGGAATGCATTTAATGAAGTCGACTTTTATGCTGTTCAGAAAATTTAAACAAATGCGTAAAGCAAGTTCTTATTTGCATTTCTTAGCATAACATGCGGCAAGGCAATAAAATACAATGGGTACTCTGACTTGAAGAAAACAAGCCAGATCCTAAAAGCGTGTGTAGTAACTTTACTGTAGTTGCACGTACATTTTCAAAGCTATTGGGTACAGGAAAAATTAAGAAATCACACCTAACAGAATACACGAAGAGCAGATTATTTATTTACTTTTGGGTTTCTTGGTTGTGCTATCTCGTATTTAATGAGCACAAACACATTGTACACAATCTTGAAGTAATAAATCCTTCGTCCACTTCAGCCTTTCGCACTTTGTTTTAGCGGAAGCAGGAGAAAACCGCATGCATGACGTACCTCTGCGAAAGTGAAAGACGGAATCCTCTGTACCCACTATTTACTACATTTTGCCTCCTGTCGAAATATTCGAAGTATATATGTACCTGTCGCACCTAGAGTGCATTCATATCATTCGTGGGAAGGTTAAAGCAAGCTGGAACAACATGAAACAAAAAAAAATTGTATTCATTTTCTTTCCTTGGGAAATTGTAACTTACTGTATATATGAAGATGTAAGTAGGTTCCAGCCTAATAAAAATGTACTCTGCGATTTAAAACGGGAATAAAGATGGGCATTTAGGGTAGAACTAAACAAGTTTTACTTTCACATAAACGCGGAACTATTGCAATATTAATATTTTCTGATGCAAAGAGTCAAGTTTTCAGTTATAGTCAACAAGTAAAATTATGTTGCCATTATTTTTGTGAAAGGATAATCTTGGTACAGAGAAGTAAATCCTTGTGCATGTGCAAAAGGTCATGCCTCTTCTTCGGTAAGACTAAGAAGATAGAATAAAATAAGAAAGTTCACACGCATTGCATGTACGTCGACATAACAAACGACCGTTGCACGTCTTTTTCTCCCTTCGTAATAAAGTAAATAAATAAAGCCCACCAATGTTTCCCGGAATATTCCTGAGTTTTGTTTGGTTCCAAGTTCGACATAAGAAAGGTAAGAAAAAGCATCTCTTGCCGATTTTGTTGCCGTAAAGGATAGGTAAATGTTTTATTATTGTTCGGCGTGAACCAGGAGAAGAGAAAGTTTACACTTTTTGGAATAGTTCTTTCCTTGATTAACCGAAACAATTCCGCTTGGCAGCTTAACTTTCGTTTCGTTCACATAACGTAAGCCGTAATACAGATGCAGGAGCATCACACAAAAAACACTAATGGATTCAGATGGTTTATTCGAAGAGAAAAACGAAAGCTGATACAGAGTTTTTACTTCGTCGTTCGCTAATTCAGTTCAGTCAACAGAGAAAGATTAAAGAGTACAAAGACGAGATGAGATGGAAGATGCAGATAAGGCCAAGAAGAAAACGAGAAATGAAACGTAGTAAAACATTTGCTTTCACACTGTTTGTTGCTGCACCATCTTCACGCATCACACCAACACCACCCACATTTTAGTTACAATTCCACAGCAACAACTCTTCCGACAGTTTAGCATTTTTTTGCGCAGCTACCATTCATATTTTCACGTAATAATTCTAAAGACGACTCAAAGTTCACGGAGAAAGTAGCCACATAAAAACGTGGAAAGCAACCAAGCAAAAATATATACATAAATAAAGACTTCACGCAATACCAAGGGAATGAAACTAGTTGGAAGAGCCACAGAGTAGGTATATTATTACTTGGAGAAGCACCTACATTCCCTTACCACCATCCCATTCGTCTTAATTTAGCTCGTCACTAAAGTACTGCATCACATAAAACCCTTTGTTACTTTTTTACTTGAAGTCACGAAACAACACAGTGACAAAATCCGCCTTATTTTTCCAGCTTTCACATTTCCATTCAGTGTCGAGTGTATTCTAGTCGTAGTGGTGCATGCAGTAGAAATTTTAACAAGTTTTTCCTTAGACACTACTGTCTAATTTCACTTTGCCTCTTTCTATCTAATAAGTGTAAAAAGTAAAATAAACGACCTCACGTAGCTCTCAAAACGAAACAACTCTTGTCAACCACTGTGCAATGTTTGACTTTTTCCAGTGATAAACTTTGCAGGATTTTGATAATGATGCGCAGTAAACTTTCTCAGTTCCCGTTCACGAAACCGACCAACGCGCAGTGCTGACGTTTGACTGAGCAGAATGTCCGCTGTAATAGAGGAATACTCCCAAAGATAATCACATTATCCCAAGGTTCACTCGTTTTAATTTTTTATAATAAAGAGCAAAATGCTCTAATGTGACTACAAATTTTTTACCTTATGAATAATTCAACCGTCCACCCATTCACCCAACCAAGCTGACTACCCATCACTTAGTAACTCAGTTTGCAAATTAAATTAATACCGTACACCCTTTTCCCCGATATTACATAAACTAGGTTAGTTTCGCTATACTGACGGACAGCCACAATTTTTTCGGTGATCACTTTAAACTATTCATTGGTGTATAGTTAAAATTAATGCTGTCGACAAACACCTGCTTTTCCGTACTGTACACAATTTTATCCACGAAACAACCTTTCATTTAGAATTTCCAGTCACAGTCGTTTATTTTTATATGCAGTGTGTAATAGTTGATAAAAATCAGTCAGATATAGCAAAAGAGGAACATGGGTACCACCCGCCCGTTACTACACAAATAACAACGCTGTTTGCCAAAAACATTGATAAAAAGTATATAGATTTAATAGACCGGGACTTGATCATATTATTATTATTATCATTATTATTACTATCATTACTATAAAGTCTTGTTGCATGAAGATTGCCAACCCGCGTCTTTCCAATCATTACATGCTCTTTGACTAAGAGTTTCCATTACAATGTAAATAGTGTTCAGCGAGGACGGCTAGGAAAGTACCCAACTTCAACACAGTATTTCGACTGATGTCGTCTACAAACAAAACACTGGAAGAACACGGCGATTTGTAGCAGTGGAAGTTGAATTTCTAGTTGGTGCAATAAATGTGCCAGTATGCATAAAAGTGTGTTGCATATAAGCCAATAAAAAGACGGTGTCATATTTTATGACATTTCCTGCATTTTATTCAACAGTTCAACACACTTTTCAGCCGTGGTTTTTACGTCGTGAAGGTTTGCACTGTTTAACCAAACTACCGAAGCTTCACGCACGATCAGGGAATTACTGCGGCAATCCTCCTAACAATATCATTACAATTCGTGGGCTGACATAAACTTTCATAGAGATCTTGTTGCAGCGCAGACATCAAACAGATACAAAGCCGAAACTCATTTCTTTTTCTTCTTGTCATTGATCCATCCACCACCCTCACCTCTCCTACTCATCAATCACGTGTCCCAGTAGTCAACAACAAATTCTCGTAGTTATGAATCAGCATACAGCATAAAAATGACATTAAGAACTGTATCATACACGTGGATGAGTTACAATTACAAACTAACACGGCAAAAAATCGACCTGTCATCTCAGTTTTCAAGAAAACATTTACAACTAGTATGTACCAATACGGTTAAATAGTAGCACCTTTATAATACAGTTAGTTGCCTGTCGTCTTCAGCTACTGTAAATTGTGCGACGCAAAAGCAAAGACTTTCTGGGAAAAGCTGACAAACATTTCTTTTGAACCGCAATGTTGTACATAACCTGCCATCCAATGACATATTCATCATGTGATACAATGGCATTTCTACTGGAAGCGAGTTTGGGCATCAGTATGAATAATCACTTCATGCTCATCGAATAGACAATAACTGCCAGAAACACATCCACACAACTGATTCTGTCAGCACTCATCTGTCTACATTTGTCGGTAGGTACGTATGCCCGATAAATGCCAGTATTCATTGTTTTGTGATTCATCTGGGCGTGCCAGACTTTACCCTGAATTGAACAAGAAAAAACACACTTTTACTTCGGGCTTATTCTATCCAAAGAGAGAGAGAGAGAGAGCAAGCTGCAGGCACAGCACGGAGGTGCAGCACCGTGCAACATTCAACGAGTGACGCTCTGGAACAGAATTGTCTACCGGATTTTTACGCTTACCAAAGCTGGAGTCGGAGTTGATGCCTACCCATAAATAAATTCATTGAGGTTGTCAGTTGTAGAACTTCAAACAATGCTCTGGGCTAATAGTTTTTGCGTCGGTTTGTAGAAAAGTGAAAATAATGATGTTCGTCATCCTAATATCATTTTCCAAGAAACACACGCTTCTCTGCCCTTTAGGTAACAGCGTCTTAGTTTCGAAAGAATTCCGCTTTTATACTTTCTGTGTCTTGAGTTTGCAGCATATTTTTACTAATGTGACTAATCTGTTAGACCGTCCGTCCGTTCCTCCGGAAACAACTTTCCTCAGGAATCACTGCACTAATTTTGATGTTTTTTACAAACTGGGTCCAGTACGCTTGGACAGGTTAAATTCTCTTTTTAACTTTAGTGAAAATACAGAAACTGGCATGTCTCATTGCGCAATGGTTTTCAGCGTCAGTAATTGAAATTTTCATATGTATTTGTGAGTGCATTATCGCATTTAATTTTACAGGTTAGATATTACAGATGCCGGGTATAATGCTACATACTTTAATCTGACGAGTAGGGCAAACTCGCAATATTTAATTGTTTTGCAAAGCTGCACAACATAGCTTGGAACCTTAACAAGGCTTAGCCTTAGCCTTAGTTTTCTCATCTGCGTTTGTCTAGGTAGACAATACAAACAGACTGTTACAAAAGGCATTGATAGAAACTAATTTTAAGTAGCGCATCCACGCACATTCAACAAGGAAAAGTATCGACTGAAGTTGAAATTCTTGGCGCCGCTTGACAACACATTTCTTCCATTTCACCCATCATCACGTCTATTTTAATTTATTAATTGAAATACATTTTCGTTTAAAAGGATATGTCGATCAAAAAATCGATGACTGATGAAGTGCCCACTAGGGGTTTCTACTGAAACTACTAGTGGATAATGCATTTGCACTACTTTTGATGAATGTTGTCACTGTATTAATAAAAAACGTTTCCAATGTTATTTCTAGTCTTTTAACACAATGATCAAAATTTGTGTATGTTTTTATCTGAGGCTTCGATTTGCAGGAGCGTGACCAAGCATTAGCATTCGAAGAGTGTGGGTCGCAAACAAATGGATAGAGGAGGATGAAGTAAAACGTGAGATGGTTTAAAATGAATGTGGAAAAAGTAGCGAAAGTGTGAAATAAGTGTGGAAATTGTATTTTTCCTTATTGTTCCACATGAACAGAAATTAGACGAAACATGCGATACCGTTTTTATCTAATGAATAAATAGATTCACAGAAATGTCCCTTTAATCGAAGAAATATTTTGACGCAATCGTTTTGGTTTTGTAGACAGAATGAATCTCATTTTAATTGCATTGTCATGTTTTTGTGAAACATTGACAATATATTCCATGTTATTTCCCAAATCACGTAAGTGACAGCAAAATTGAAAAGAAATAGTGGATGTCTTCATTGGTATTGGTAACAAGCGGTTGGTAGACAGTCTACCGTAGACTGTCGGTTGATAGTGAGGAAAAGAAGAGTACGAGATGACGATGAACTTAGCCTTCACTTCAGAGCGAAGGTTAGCTTGAAATAGCATGAAAAAACAGATTTTAATTGTAAATTTAGACATTTGCAACACAACGGGGTTTACTTCCCTGTCATACTTATTTTCAAATAATGCATGTTTTATGTGCTTTATTATTCATAACACAACATATTATTATCCACTGTTTCCAATCTAAACATAAATTTGACGTGTTGTGAGGGTAAATGAAACGAATTGTTCACAGGGCACAACGGGGTAAGAGAAGAAATTGTAAAAAAACGACATAATTTATAGGCATATCTTGCGAATTCCCAATGTGTTCCTTTTCATTGTCTTTCAGCGAGTGATTTTAAATTCGTACATTTCGATGCACGGATGTCAAGCGAATGTTTTCATCCCGCGTCATCACCATCGTTAGGTTGATATAAGCGTACCAATTTGTCTGAATTTATTCTTACTCAACTCCGCCATTTTCAACAGGAGTATCGTTAACAGCTGCTGCTCTTGTACTTGTCTGTCTTCACAGCAGTAATATGACAACTGTCAAAATCCACTTGAAAGCCTGAAACACTCGAGTTGGAGTTACTCGGTAATATTGAACCACCCAGAAAGTGCTGACAGTCACCAAACAAAAAATCAACATTTTTGTTTTATTCCATGCGACGTCGACAAGCTGCATTTCGAGGAAAAGTTACATATACAAAATATCCATCGAAATATGCAAGCAGCATGGTAATGTCAATAGCCTCCGCTGGTTATGTTCGCCTCTCTCAAAGAAAAAAGCGAATCGAGTAACGAGACAAGACTTTATTAAAGTTTTGAAAGATATTTTCAGGATTTCGGGTGACCCAGTGTGTCCCATTTTCTCTCTTTGCAATAACACGGCTTTGAGTACTTTCACAAGTTTATTTACACTGCATAGTAAGGGCTCAAACATAATTAATAATTAGAGTGAAAACTATCCGGAAACAGCTCAATATTTGCCAAGTCATAGCAGAGAGGTAGTCACTAGTCACTAATTGGTTTGGACTGTTCAGATTTCCAAAATCTGGCGCAAATTTGCATGAGAAGGAGGTAGGAACTGGGAAGAAAAGCCTAGTCACAACCAGTTGAAAAGGAGGATGGATGAATGTTTGACACATGAGAAAATCCCGCAGTACAAGTCAGAGCATGTCTAGGATCCGTGTATACCTATTTTGCATAACAAGTTGTAATAAAATGTCATTTTTGAACTCTCCCCGTACATGAAAATAGCATTGGGTCAAGACTGTTTTCATAAAATTTCGTTTATATTTTATGCTCTTGTTCTGCATTGCACTGTGTTATAAAGTGTTCAATGTAAAATGACGACCTTTCCAGTTATGAAATTAATTTAGCGTAACTAATCTTTTTCATAACATTTCCGTCACTCATTCCTTTTCATCCTTTACTTCCTATTTAAAAAAACTTTATTGGTGGTGTCGGTGTCAGAACCGGGGATTCTGAAGGAAGCATTTTGTCATTCCAATTGTTTTGTAACTTTGGCGTTGGCCGCAGCACTGACAACTTATGGAGATTGGTTGAACTCATGTAAAAATTGTTGCCATGTTCCGTCATCTCGAAGGATTTGATTTCTGAAAATAAAACTATTCGTGCGTTCATGTAGACTTAACTATTCGAGCCGAGTACATACACTGTCTACAAACTTTTGGTAATGACATGAATAATAAAATACGTGACATGAATAATAAAGCAGCAAGCAGCAGGAGGCACTGTTTTCGTTACTTGTAATCCGGCGAGTGAAAGGGGAGAAAGAAATTGTTGGTAACTCAATACTAAACAACAGAATTTTTAACATATGATTTCCGAATTATTTTTTGTCTTTAGTAATAAGGAGAATATGACGAGCAACACGACTGACACAAAAACGTCCTCCTTATAGCTGATTAGATATTGAATATAATAGAGGAAATAGGCTCGTGTAGACGCTCCTCTTTCAACTCCAATTTACGACCTATTCGTTTCTTTTTACTTTTTACTCTACCTTGGTGCAGTTATGAACGTTCGATTTATATCACTAGCTCCATACACACGGTCAAGTCAAGCTCTAAGTGGGTTGTGTGCGTAATGCTATATAATGCGTGTTATTGCTGTACAGAGAGCGTTATGCCATTATGTATGAATGGTGCCGGAGTTGCCTTGCCATAATATTCATAATAATTGTCTTTGCACATCGAGCCACTTTCTCTTTAGTCTTCTTCGTCCTCATTGGGACTTATGCAAAAAGTAATAGCTCCCTTGAAAGAAAAAGTCGTAAAAAAGACAGGTCCAATTGTACTCGTAGATAAAACCGACCATGTACACCAACGTTATACAAAGAAACATGCGACTTATTTTTGCAGCGTCACGTTATTTGCCACTGCCTCATGTGCCCCCTCCCTGAACCATACGGTCCTGTTTTCCGCTCTGAGGAGTCTCTTTCTTAGCAAGTTTCCATTTTATTTTAAATATTCGTTTCCATTTTGGAAACATTGTATTTTTTTCGAAAGTTAAAGAAATAAAAGCCCTGAGCGTTAGTCACAGCATAAAAGCTGATCTCGTGTTTTTTTCTAACAAAAAATAATTATCATCTTCCTTCTTATACCTTCTTAACTGTGCGGGATGAGAACTTTCATAACCCGATCAACACAAAGTTAACCTCCGTAGGATCCCCACACAACTGACAATGAATAAACACTTATGCCTAACATGTCTTTTATCAGGGACGAAGACGACACTCCACGGTTACAAAAATGCACAACACATTCTGTTGCTGTATATTAAATGCAGTACAGGGAATCAAGTTGATAAAAGAGAAAACAAAAGAACGTGACTTTTACCACCATAAAAAGAAACGCCACAAACCCAATGGATATGATTGCTCATGACTAACCTCGTCAAGTACAAATTGCAGAACACTTTCCGCAAGGAAGGATGCAAGTGGCAAGGGTATCCAATCCAAAGTTGTAAATTGCATTTTTTACGTTTGTGGGTGTGTTATTTATTTCATGAGATATGACCACAGTGCATTTGAGTTTAAATATGTGCCATGTCTTCCACTTTATGACTGAGCTAGAGGGAAAAATTGTCAACGAAAAAAATATTACCCCAAACTGCTTTTTTGAAGCACTTAACCAAACGCCCCAATAAACGGCTGGTGTGCGCGACTCGATTTATTTATTGTTATGCGAAAACAGTATTTCAAAAATGGCAAATGGTGATCTCTTCCTCCCTGTATCTTTTTGTGCACATAAGACTTCCTGTGCAGATATTTGCCTCCGATAAGATAAGATTTATTATCAAAGCCTACCTAAAATTTACTACGTAGTTCAGGGAGAGCACACAGGCTTTAAGTAAATATGGAAGAATGCGTCATTTTCTATCACGTCCTTACGAAGTAGTTTCATTTCAGTTTTATAGTATTCAGAAGATTGCTTGGATAGAAAAAAATAAGTATTGTCATATAACTTGTAAATACGTTGTAAATGGAAAAGAATTGATTCATGAATATTCAAAAATATTATGGTTTCGTTTAACGGTCTTCTTTATACGTAGAAGAAAGTGGAATTTGGTTTGAATATTTTCACGCCGTATTGATGCTTTGTGTAAAGGCTTTGTGAAACACTGTTTGCCTCTTTCTTTCCGTCCAAAGGTAAAATAAAGGAGAAATTGTAAAATATTATATTTTTCGAGCACGAGAAATGAACTGTTTAAATATTTGCGTCGCTCACATATGTATCCCGTTGAGTCTTTTATTACAAGGTGCTTGAATCTAAGAAAAATCAGAATGGAAAAAGGAAAAAATGAAATAAAATTCAAATAAATATGGAATTCAAACAGCATGAGCGCATGTATGAACAAGAGAACGGTTTTCATGTGCTTTCAGCAAAAGTATTAATATAGAAAATAATCATATTATTATCATAAACATGTATGCAAATGGTTAACATCTTTTTCGTTGGTTAACATCCCTCCCGCATAGTTTAGTTTTCGAGTGAAAGCAAAAACTATCAGAAAAACTGATCTATGTACTGCTACATCATTATTGCACTTGCTAGCTAAACTTTTCCAAGGAATGATAGCTATGGTTTGCTTGCACAAAAAGAAACTTTAGTGACAAAATAACTGCAACATAAGCAGTTTCTTGAGTTTCACTTTTCATATGGGTATAACCGCTCTGATAAATTTGCACAAGTAATGTGTTTATTTTTTATAAGGCTACAAAAAATGCGCTTGTTAAACCGACAAACATATTATTATCAACTTTGAGGGAAAAGAAACTGACTACAGTCTGCGGTTAGCACAAAATTTGTATGGTGCTGTCGTTGAGAAAATCTTATTTTTATGTAAAAAACAATCATGCTTTATGCATAAAAATTGCAGGTTCTTTTTTTGGCTTGTACTTGAAAGGAAAAAAGAAAGCATCATAAAGGAGTAAAAGTATATTTTTAATGCGGGCTTCAGATGATTCTCTTCCACTTCGCTGCTTAAAACAAGAAACCTTATGTTCAGAAATGTTTTCCTTATTCGAAGCTACATAAGACTTTTTCCAACATGTGTCTAAACTTGAAAATTTTGTTTTAAACTAGGGTTTTGATTTTGAAATTAATGAAAGTACTTATATGTATGTAGCTTTTTGTTTTTTGTCTTTTTAAAGCTTGCGGCTGTGACAATGATTCTAATGACCTATAGTGAATACGACGTTGATTATAAAATATACCAGGTTAAAATATCGATGGAGTTATTTTTTGCTTTTCCTAAATCAAATGCGAGGCGACCCAGTGACATGAAGCGGCTCAAATTGTTTTAACTACTATGTATGTGAATTAATTGAATGCAGATGAAAAGTAAATAAAAAAACGCAAAATGGTTCATTAAGAAAGATGATGTAGTATTACAGAAGGAAGACTGTTTTATATGTAACTGTAGAAAAATAAACACTTAAAGAAATGCGCACTTTTCCTTTCTTTTGCAGCAGTACCTTTGTTAAACACAGATTCTTGTGATTTTATTATTCAATTTCCAACTTCACCAAGTCATCATTGTATTGACTTAACGTCTTTTACCATGTGAGGATAGCATAAGATAATTTTTTACTCACATTTACACTAATTATTCGAAGAAGTTTTAATAGAAAAATCGAATGAGATAAGTTTTATGATTAAGTTTTGTTCCTGAATAGAATGGAAGAAGAAAATATGAGAAAACGCTGGTAAACGACGGAAAGACATAAAATTTTGCATAACGAGGGTTTGATACGAGATCATTATTACATATGCATTTTTACGACTCCTTCCTACCTTGCATTTTTTCATTGACGCTAGTTAAATTTTCATACACAGAAGTTAAAGCTCCTTATTCAAGTTGCAATGAAATATTCATGGAAGCATAAAAGAATATCACATTCTGGGAATCGCGTATAACCGTTCTAATGATAATTTTTATTCTGCTTTTTCGTAGTAAGCCTACTAAATGTTGATAATCTTGATAAGATCTTCCCAAAACGGAACATAACTATACTAAATATTATATACTACTAGCACTAACTACAACTGCTAAATACTTATGTATTTTCAGTGTAAATTATCTTGGAAAACTTTTTAAAACGTTTCTTTAGAAAAAGTATATTCAAGATGAGTTAGGTTGAATTTCATTATATAAGCTCATATTTATTATACTTTTTGCTGATGTTAATGACGAAGAATCATACAAAGCGGCGATGGGAAAACAAAATCTCATCACTCATGTTCGTTGACGCGACGGAACCACGACGACTTGGAAGTGTTAAAAGTGGTAATCTCTCAACTTTAACTGCTGGGTGGCATTTTTCCAGGAAAACACCTATTTCGATTTTCCCCTTAAGCTTTCCAAGGATTAGAAGGAGCGTAGATGAGTCACATTACAATATATATCATCATGCAGAATCCTTTAAAATCTTTTTGTAAACTACGCAGAACTATATGAAAGCGGAGAAATTAAAAAGCACATTTATTTTTGGCATGAATTTTTGCGGCGCACCTGACTTCTGTCATTTTACTACTTCAATTTACATACTTCCATTTTCACTCAACTTTCTGTAACTATATTCCATATTCTGTGGGGGCGCATTTCTTTACCTTTATCGTGTGTCAGTGAAGTGCGAGGCGAAAGGAAATAAGGTAGTAGTATAAAAAAACTAAGCGATCAAACAGCAGTACTACCTGTGGTCAGTGTTAGTTAGTTACTATACAAGAGTTGTAGTTAGTTCGATGTATGAAAGTCCGACATGTGAGCAGCAAGGTTTGAGGTGTGAGGAGGCGGATGCAATCTGGTCTGAATCACGCTATTGTGTATTTTTAGGTATTTGCAGTTTGACGAAAGCAAATTTTCGCCATTCAGAAAGGTTCTCAAATTATCGCGTAAAAACAAGGTGGGAAGACAAATAATTGCACAAGATTCATAGAATATGTTCATGTGTTCAAAGTTCTGTTTTTTTTTCTCCTGGACGAAATGTTGCGCTTGCTGATGTTATGTAATTTTATAATAGGGTGTGCGGTTGCTGCAAATAATACCACTAACTGTTATGAGTAAATGTCACACAGATCATTTGAGATGGGAACGACTTCCCTTTTGCCGCATCAATCTCAAATGGGGAGTTTACAACACAAGTACTCAGTCGGATCTATTACCCGTGAATGTTAACGTTATGTAGGTGTATGATAGTCTACAAGACGCCTACAAATGCTTCTGAAAAACATCAAGAGACGAGTAAGGAAACTAAACTCGGAAACTACTACTTATACCGAATGCGCTTCCACTTTCTCTAGAGTGCGGGAGAGAAAATACGGTTAAACCTGACATAAAATATGATTATGTAAATTGGCTAGTCTTGTTTTAATAACGGAAGGCAAAAAAGAGACGAGAGTAAAAAAGACAGGGATTCGACGAGGCTCTTTGCTAGGATTAATATACTTGCATAAAACCTCCAACAACCTAGACCCTGTAGGTTACAACCGTTTTCCCACTCACTTGTGTTTATATTATTGTGCTCATTTGTCATATCACATGTGTCACTATTATTTCACTCACACAATTGTTCCACTAATAGTCTTTTTTCCTTCTCTGCAGTAGTAAAAGTAATAGCGACATAATCACATACACCAGAACTGGAATATTACTGCGGAGTTGAGTACTAAGCCGAACAAAGTCATACTCATTATCAACACTTTCCCCGTCAGCAATTCCGTTATCGCAATCCGTAACCCGTTTTGAACAGTTTCGTATGATATGAAGATGCTTATTCGTTTTATCATTCTCGTCCTTTTGCATGAGCATCTATTATTTATAAAAGCGGCAGAAATAAAGACGTTATCTAACTGAAAGAACGCATTAAGTAATGAAATAAGTAGAGAGCGGCTTTTGTTACAATTCTCGAACTCTGTCCTTGGCCCTTGACTATTTTTTATTTTGATTCACAAAATTGGATGAAGTTCGTTACGAACATGAACGTTTTATACTCCCAGGTGGAAGATTTGAATGTAGGTTTTTGTAGAAAACGGTGTAAATTTAGCATATTATAAGATGAAGCAGTTTCACTTGTCCAAAAGGCACGCTAAATATCCACGGATGTAAAGGAAATCATGCAGGAAGGAAGTCGTGCAAAAAATAAAGCCTGAGCACGAGTACAATGCTGCCCATGTTATTACTTTCTCATTTTTTATCCTCGCTACATCTTTTTATTTCACTCTTTGTCTGTCGGTAAATTTGAAGTTGTGCATGGAAAACATGAGTTGGAGTACCTTAGAAGTTTTATTTCTGAGTGCCAGGCAACCTCTCGTGTTCGTTTTTGATACGGACAAAAATAACTTTGTTCGTAAAAAGTAAAGTAGTCTTTGTTTGATGAATCTTGAATGAATGGGCTAATGCTACTGCGATGCTTGCTGCGAACCATTTTTTATTCCTATTGACACCGTTATAATAAAAGCACCTCTAATAAAATATTATTTAGCTACTTTTTCCTTTGGAGAGAATTTACTTTTTTCTGACAGTTTGACCAACGCTAATCGCAATTCTTGAAGGAACATTTAGAAGTCAAATGCATAGAAGCTTTTATGATAACGAATAGAAGCAGGGAATTTGGAACCAGCAACTTTTCTTATATTTTAGAAATGTGCCATTTCTGAGGTCTTTGGACTGCACTGACTACCTTGTATTTTATCAATGCAATTTAGGCTACGACATTCAGGTACGCAGCGTCGAATAGTGTAACGTACGCTACACCCGGCCTGGATTGAGAAAGTTGTCCAGCACAATGAAGAAATTTATTTCCGTGGGAGAAAAGGCTAAACAAATAAGTGTCCGGTTTCATAAAATAGTCATGTGAGAAGAGATATTGAGTGTCGCATAAATATTGTGATTTTTTATTTACAAAGCTGAGAAGGGGAAAATCAGTGGAAATGGTAAATCGTTCTCATATCAGATCTCATGCGTTGCTGTGGAAATTGAGAAAGTGGAAACATGCCAATGTGAGTAAGAGAGGAGTGCCAGGACACAATGCAAACTTGGTTGATGTTAGTTCAACTTGTTCCAGTAGATTTTGGTGTATCTTAAGTATGTATTACTATTTATTTCTAATCATACTTTATTAGTCATTAATACAAGGCATGACTACGTCGGTTCAATTTTCACATCAAATAACCTTCCACTCAAAGTTGTAGTACAGACTGGATAATGTAAATAAGTACACACGTCAGTCATGGAAAATGAGTGTCAAATAGCGTCAGAGAAGAGAATGACAATAAATAACGTTCGACAAAGTATTTCGACTGTGTTGGTACAGTTACACTGTATAAGTTGTTATTTTCCTCGTAGCGGCTAGATATAGGTACTTCTAAGAAGGTACATTTACCGTAAAGAATACCGTAACAAAGTGCTAACTGCTTTGATTTCCAACAATTCAATTCATTTTGACCAGTCTGTTTTTGACATTTTATTTCTCTCACTCCCAGCCACTTCCACTACAGGTAAGCCATTTTAAACGATCATAAACGAGACTTAACTTCTGCGAAAAGTGTTCTGAAGTAATTTAACATGGGAATTACGTTTTGATTTAAAAAACCCGTTAAATTATTTCAAATCCACGTCAGTGACACGCTTCTAAGAATTTGACATTTTTACTGTCAAGCAGAATCAAGTTGAAACTTAGGGAAGAGTAGCATTTTCAAGCACATGCGTAGATCAGTGAAAAGCTGACATTTTGCGTTTTATTTACTTTCATTCACGTAGAATTTACGTGAACATCATCTGTAATCAGATTTTTCCTGTTAGTTATGTCTTCCGACTGTGAACATATCTTGTTTTCTTTTGACAAGCTACCTTAAACTTTTTACTTTTGCATGTTTCATAAAAAGTTGATAAAAGGTTTATATTTTGTAATATCTTGTCAAGAATTATTATCGCGAAAGAGTTGCACAAATATCACTTTTTCTTTGCCCACGAAATAGGGATGGAAAAGTATAACTTTTCGGAAAAAATATAAAAACAATTTATTATGATTGCAGAAGGAATAAATTTGAACATTTATTTGGATAGCTGAACGCAGCAAATCCAGAGATACATAGACACCGTTGAGGACACACAGTGAGAAATGCATAAAAGAAAGTAATATTACATCATAATACAAGTTTTCATCTGTCTTGACTTCACATCCTATAAAAGAAAATGTCACATGTGCCAGCCATGAGTACGTCTTCTTCAGAGCACTTGACGTAAAGCGTGATGCAAGTTACCAGCCAGTTACAGTGGGACTGATAGGAGGACCGATATAAATAACATTTTTTTGTTGCTGTTCCAGTTCTTGTTGAGCAAGCAAAGCTCACATCCTTCCATTGCGGAAGTCATTTCCGCCAAGAGTATTTAATGGTCACAGAATGTATGCATAAAGTATAATTTGAAGCGACGCCGCCCAATTTAGTGAAACTTTTGAGAGGATACTAAAAGTGATTTGGAAAATGACTCCGTTGGATATAATATATCGAGTTTATTATATTTTTCCTACCAGAGTTGTCACCGTTATGACTATTGCTGCGATTATTACTAGTATGCGTGGAGAATGATTTAAAGTGTAGACGCATTACAACTGATTCAATGAATTCCGTTGTACGCAACAATTTCAACGGTGGATTTTTAACCCAAGCAAGATCGAGACAACTAAAAGTTTAGTTGGGCCGTAACATGTTTTCTTAACTAAGCATACTATTGTGTGAATTACTTGTCAAAATAAGCAATAAGACTGAACCAAAAAAATGCAACTAAGCATAAATTTTATAACAAAAATCTCTTGAAATTATATTGGTTTTACTCCCTGTACACTTTTTGAATGAAATTTTAGTCTCTCATGTGTAGGATAAAAGACAAGGCGCACATAATGGAAATGCTGGTTTCACTTTACCCATCTCCAAAATAAACGAACTGCTCAATAAAATGTATTCATAGGCGAAGTAACCGAGTATTCGTAGAATGTAACATTTTTCTATTTCTTTTTCAACGGTGGTATTCATTGAAAACTTTGAAAAGCTCTTTACTTTTGACGTTCCTCTTTCTTGATGGAACGCCGAAATGTAAAAATAAAGTACATTAGGAGCCAACTAAACTTATTTCGATGAACGCCACCCCTCAGCAGAATAAACATGAGAAAATTGCACATTTTGTTTATATTGAAAACAATAAACATTTCAACTTAGGCAATACAAAAAAGCTAAACATTGTCTACGAGTGCGTATTTCTTGTGGAGAAGTGGGAAATGTGGCTTGTTACAGTTCAACTGAAGCTCGTAAGTAAACCCTTGATTTGTTATTGGAGTTTGGTACTATTGTGTGCTGGAATGGAATTGTGACGTTTTTTGATATCTTTGCAGACATGTGAAGTACACACCTTAACAGGGGACCGTGACACATCGTCTCGGCGTTTCTTCACTGGCATCGACGACAGCCACCATCCACTGTGAGGCGAGTTTTGTGGAGTAAGTTTTGGTTTCTTTGAAAGTAAATAGCTTTCTTCCTCTTAACTATACATTTGATATATTTTGCATTTCACTCAGCCTCGATTCTCAACGGTAAAAGGAAACTTTATGTATTTGAATACAGTCTTTGTAAATGCACAAATCCTAAAGCAGCCATCTTGTTCGTCAAATGCCAAGTGGATACATTAAACCATAAAGAATTGGCAAAAAGCACTTACTTGGGTACTTTAAGTGGTTGTAGCAGTGCATTCTTAAATACAATATTTGCATAGTAAGCTAATAGAGCGAATGTATCCATGAGAAAATGTAAAAACGTGCTTGTATTTCCGTTTCCTACACCGCTTGATGAAGTTAAGTCAATAGACGAAATATCATAATAAATGTGTATGTTATCGGATCCATGTTTTTATTCACCATTTCTCTCCCGTATAAAAACATTCAATGCCAAAAACGTATAAAAGTGGGCTACAATTCCATAACGTTTTAAAAAATCACAAAATGGAGACGTAGGAAAATGTGATTATTTATTGAAACCTTCGAGGAAAAAATAATGAAATAATGAAAATTAATTTCTTATAGCAATGGCTTGAAATAGTAAAAATTTATATAAATCAGAAAGAGGATGAAATTTATTATACCAGAATCCCCGACTGAAGGAGGACCATTGATGGTTTTTCACTGGAACTTGCAACGAGCAGCTTTTACATATAGGCTACTCAGGAACGAACGAGTCGACTAATAACATTCAGTGGTTGTCGTAAATAATATAGCTTAACGCGATACTGAATTACTTATGTCAAATTATCTAGGGAAATGGAACAAATTTGTAGCTGCAGTTACTTTTCTGTACACTTGAAGAGGAATGAAGTGGCCACATCGTAGCCAGATGTAATAATATGCGGTTCGAATATATGTAATAGAACACGAAGGAGTATTGTTTACATTTCCACAAAATTAATAAACTGACATCCAAAGACGTCCTATGCTCACCTCCTTTAAGAGTAAATTGAACCGGAGCAACGAAGGTAGATTACACAATATGACAAACTAACGCCACATTCGCGTAGGTGACTGCGCATTATTATATATGTAGGTCGTGTCCGTATGTGATTTAAGTTTGTATCAAAACCATGGAAGATTGGTGACGATATTACAAGAAACAAATTATAAATGAATCATGGGAAATCCATTGGGAGCACTCTTGAGTCAGTGGGCCGAACGGGGAAACCAAGAATGCCACTCTTATTGGAAGGCAAATATAATTGCAGTAATTACTGTGTCAAACCAAAGCCAGAAAAGGACTTGTGATCAGTCAGAAAGAGAAAGGGGTAAAGAAAGGGAAAACCTAGACTGAAATGTGTGCTGAGCTGTGTAATTTAAGTGCTCAAAAGCAGCAAAACTGAAGTCAGAGCATGTTGGAAACCGAACGAACACCTTCCCTTTACAATTCGTGGTCGTTGCTCACTTTTTATCTATTCAGGATATGTGTGTAGACTGAAAGTTGGTTTTTGTGTATTTATTTTTAGTCAGAGGTTGACAAAACTTCTTTCCGTACTTGTCCACCATCTCCATCGCCTCATCTTTCAAGCTTTTTACTTGCCCTGCTATTTCCCGTATGGAAATTCAATAAAAAATCAAGAGAGTGGTTATGTGAGTTTTTGAGTGTGGCACCCACTAAACTAAGGCTAGCGGCTTTTTTGCCACACCCTGAGCCCATTTATATCTACCTAAGGTCACAAAAAGGGTTGAGTCACACATTTGCAAACACATTACATCTTCAGGGTCCTACATTTAGAATCCTAAATGTAAGTTTGCTGATTCGGCTACTGAATTATTGCTGACTCGAGGGAAGGGAAAAGAAAAAGCCAGCATTCAGTTCTGTTCTGACGAGCTTGTATTATTGAACTATGGTTGAGCTATGTGGAAGGAAAGGATGTCTGGCTTACGTTGTTCAAAGTACCATACCAGCACAAAGGAGAGGTAGAACGAAAGGGTGAAAGTTTTGAAGCTCAGAGCTCACCATTTGGTAAAATCCTAGATTTCAGAAGAGCATCTCACATTCGAATACGCTCGCTTTACACTTATTTACACTGTGCTTCAACTACCATTCTTCTCATTTCTACAATTTTAAATAATAGTTTAATATAATTCGCACAACGCAAGTTTTTAACCCACGCAATTTTCTTAAAATACATAAAGAAAACCAGGAAGATACCTGATGACTCAAACTGATTTTTATTTTATTTTAAAAGACTGTAAATTTGAGTGTATGCTTTTGGTTATAACCTCCTTGTGGAAACATTTACTTGGATTGATTTATAATAAAATACAATTTATACGAAGACTTCAACTTCAAGAAAAGAAAATGTGCGGTTTATAGATACTAAATCTATCAGTCAAGAATTATTTAAAAGAATGCGGAATAAAATGAGGGACCAACAACCATGCCGTGTTTCGCTTTCGATCACACGACTAAAAAGTTTACCCTATAATTTCAGAGGAAAAAGTTTGTAGGCAGAATCATTTTAAAAATAAATTTTTACCTGAACGCCGACCACAATTTATACAAATTTAAAATGCTAAGAAGTCAGTTCAACTTGCGTATATTTTTGTTTAACATATCAAAACTTTCACTATTTTATACTACTGGCACAAAAGACCTCTAAGGAATGCCCCATGGAACCATTTGCAAGGATTTAGACCCGAATGGCGAATTTATTCCCCACATTCAAAAAACACCTCTGATTCGCTGAAAATAAAAAGTATAAAACACAGCATTTTAGCGTGAATGCACTCAGCATGAATATGTACAGGTACGTTCGCTTATTAAATACTCAATAATGGATTAAGCAGATAAACAACAAATTCGTAGTAAATCTGATTGGCAGTGAAAATTGAAATTTAATAATAGTTTCCAAAAATAGTAAGTAAACCCTCATTCAACTCTTGCTTCTAGCTGCGCACTTTGCAAATAGAATTTTGGAAACATTTCACACACAAATTAACAAAAACGAAAGATGGCTAACAACATTTTTGAAGGTCACGAGAATCCGTCTTTTAACTCAGATCAAATGGAATTATTAGTAATTTCCGCTTGGGGAAATTTGACCAGAAAACTATTTTTATACACTAGTAATTTTCTTTTCAATTGATCGTGGTGTCTTATGCTTCTTTGACGAGAGGAATGTTTATGATTTTTAATTACTCTTCGCCGCATTCATCTTGTAAATGGAAGGGTAATTCTCCTACGGATGGATTTCCTAGTTGCCATTGCAATAGAATGATGAAGGCATTTTTTCGAGTAGCTTGGGAATGCCACTACGTTTATTTTGAGCATACCAAATTCATTTTTTTCCTGTAATATTTGTTCTGTTATCGTGCCACAAAACAGAAAGTTTCATATAAGCTTTAACAAATAAATGAAATGTACTCAGGCTTGACAGGAAGCCTACTCAATTGCTCATGCACTCTTAAAATTCATTTGGGCCTTTGAAACCAGTCAGGATTATCGAGTTGTTAAAATTCGGAGCCTTTTCCCTTTTCATTCTTTTTAATAAAATGCAAATACGCTCTGGTTGGGGTGTAACTTGTCAGCAACATCCAAAGGGAAAATGAAACGAATGACAAGGAAAGGAAAAGGGAAAGAGAAAAGGAGATGACGACTGAAAAAGAGTTAAAGACAATTTGGACGTGTGTTACTGTGTTGAGCATTGAGTTGTTCACTGGCTTACTGGAAAAGTAGAGCTTATATTTAGTTAGTAAAAAAGTGAAAGTTTTTGTGTTTGAAGTCGTTGATTCGTCTCCAGTCATAATACTTCTGTGTACTTTCACTTCTTTCTTTTACAACTTTGCTTCTCTCTCGCGCAACATATTCCTTCGTTGAAGCTAGCAGCACAAGTGGCCATATAAATATAATGTGCAACGAATGATCCATCTTTTCAGAAACAGAGAACTACACTTTCACGCTAAAAGGCTACAAGGGGATCGTTATATAAATACTACCCTTCAACCAAAAAGTGGAGCACGACATTTCAAAATGGAAAAAGAAAGGGAAAAACTTAAAAGGAGTTTATTTTCATTGTATATCCATATAATATTACTTTCAAATATTGTTTTTGTTCTCAGAAACCTATCTATTTGCTGTAATTAACTTGTACAATCTTTTCAAGACGCACAAACTACGAACGAGAGCCTGTTCAAGTTTTGTTACCTTGTTTTTTACTTTCCTACCACAAAACAGTTTTCTTTCTCAATTTCATTTTGCTCGTGTGTCGTGAATATACAGAAACGCTGTATACTCACTGTATACACAACAACAAAGGAAATGAAATTGTGCTACTTCCCTACGAGCAGCAAATCCGTGGTGCCTGCCATGATGACTCCCAATGTATTTATTAAAATTCGCTTAGCATGCATATTACTTTACCTTGTGGCAATGATTAAAAGTATTAAGTATTTTAGCATTATATAGGGAGAGAAAAATAACCGAGTGTGACACAAAATATAAACATAGATGCTCAAAAAGTGTACGTTGTTAACAATGTTACTCGCTCCGCTAGAAGGTGTTTCATTAAAAACAAATATTTCCTTCACGTACACCTTGTATTATGTTACGTGACTCAAATTTGTTGAGGGAAAGCCCCGGACCATTTAATAACTGCTTTAAGTACTTGTCTCTTAACGTCCTAACAGTTTCTGCTATCACTTCGATTACCCCACTCCTTCCTGGCGAATCTCTCGTCTTGACGTGTTTAAAAATGAGATTGTAATAACTCAACAGCTCCTGCGCTTATTAGTGCGGTACGCTGCAATAAATAATAGGAAGAAAGAGAATGTAACTGGTGAAGGGAAGGAGGATGCACGATCGCGGATCCTTTCACTTCACCTTGTTTCGTGAATCAAGGCAAAATACCCCACTTTCATAATCTGCTTCCAGGCAGCAACTGTGCGCAACAACTACCACAACATCATTTCGGTGACGTGTGTATACATCTCTATGCCAAGCACATGGAGCACACAATTCCATTTCCCCGTGTTGTTTATAGGTTGTCCGTGTGTTCAAGCAAAATCTTTTTTCAAGGGAACTTAATAAAATTAAGGCTTCGACTTGGTTTCACAACTAAGAAATTACCCGTATACATACATTAATGAGAGCGGTGATCACCCACCGCAAAACGGGGACCGGGCTTGGCACTGCAAATGTGTACAAAATGTGTATTCATGTCGTCTCTATAACTTTTGGGCTGCTTAAACGCGAGTAAGTTGTGAGTGAGTAACTAACAAAATTAGCATAACGCTGGAGAGGGAGGCAGAGTGAAAAAAGACAAGGACAAGGAGAAAAACATCAACACATCTCGCTCCTTTCTCCCTGCGTATATCTTGTTATTTCACGCAAGTTCGGTTTTTCGGATGGCGATTACTTGCTTCGCTTGCGGTAACTTTCCCAAGACATTATTATTATTATTATTGCTTTGCTATAACTATTATTATTATTATAACTTAAAGTTGTACAACTATACTGGAAGAAATGAGAAGGGAAAAGAAAGAATGAAATAATGGAGTACTCTAGGTAAACACAATCTCTTTTTAACCACCACCGTCGTCATCATCATCATCGTTAACAGCAAAACAGCAATAAGCATTGAATTGTACTCAAGTTGTGTATTTGTATGTTAACGGACTTGGTTGCTGCTCTTTTCCCTTTTGCCTTGCCATTATAATTCGATTTAGAAGGACGGAAGCAAAAAGTACAGCACTCGTGTGTCTAACTTTAGCACAGAGGCACACAACACGGATATTATACAGAAAACAGGTAACAAGTAAAATGCTGTCGCAGTAATAAAGCAAATACCTGCAAAAACTAAATTCATATTAATGATATAATATTAATACAAAATCAAAATAACGAGCGAGTGCCGCATAGTTAATATCCCAGCGGAGCAGAGCATGGTGCATTATTATGCAAACGGTGGACCTGAAGAGCAAGCCGACGCTACCTTCCTTCTTTATGTTGCGTTACTTTTTCCACATCGGTGGTTCCAGAGACATGGAAAAGAGTAATCTGCATGCATACAACATTTCGTTCTCTAGAGAAGTAGGGAATCGAACGAAAGGAAAGCTCTAAAAAAACTTGGGGCGTACTACAAGTACACATGCACTGTAAGCGTTTCATTCAACAGACCATAAATTTAAGCGTGGCCGTTGTTTGAGGTCCTGTTGATTAATTACATCTTGTTACAAGTTCAACCAGTCAAAGAACTCGGCTGTTGAGGATAGCCAGACCCGTACAAGATTACCACTTGGAGGAGATGGTGAGCAAATGTCCACACCGGAGAACGTGTGTGTGACATGACAACAGTAAACCGAGCAAACATGATGAAGGCTTTAACAAAGCTATAAAACAGACAACGAGACAACCGACTCACTTTCAAATCGTGCATCTTACTCGCAGTATGAAAACACACGGAGTCAAAGGGTAACTCAGAGAGTGCCGATAATAGAGAAGGAAGGTAGTAGCAGTGCTGGGCTGGTGCAATATCTCTGTTCTCCCCGCCATAAAAGCGTGAAATCATGTCCATTTTCCAGGAGGAAACCAATAAATCCACACGAAATGGGAAGAATAATATAAGAGTGGAGAATGTTTTATGGTTGATGATGATATGCCGTATTGCACCGTTTTACGCAGAAACTACCACCGTGCCATTTCTGGTCCAACCTGCTGCTGCTATCGAAAAACCAACCACTTCGACAATGCTGCCAGTGAATGAATGTGCTTTGCTTATTAGGCGACCATTTTTTCCCTCTCAACTCTGCCTCATCCAGAGGACTTTAGTTTGTATGTTCATGAGACACGAACTTCCGCCTGTTTCCTCTCCAATTTTACAGTCGTCTCATCGTTTCATCTTATTGTTTTATACACTAGATGAAGTATAATACATTACATATTTCATGTAGGTTTCTCAAACGAAATCATTACGGAGCACTAACATTTCAACGATGCCATATTATGACAGCTTGCAGACATAAAAAACAGCCATTGACTGTACATCATCATCATTACAATTTTTTGCCTTCTTTTACGAACATGACGACAAGGCTTTGGCACACTTTCACGAAATTTATTTTTTGCAGATGAATGCCACTGACTCAATAAGTTTAACGATGGGTTTATTTGAAATGATATATATTTTTTATTGGCCATGTCTTCATTGTTTTATTTCAGTGGCTTAAGTTCCTCTCACATTTTGTAGGGAAAGGACTTGACCATTCTTCAAGGTAGGGCACATACAATTGCATAAGAAAGTGGATATTCACACTACTCAGTCGAACTAACAAAAAATGAGACACTTTGTTAGGTACCTTTTTAGTCTCTCGTTAGTCCCCTTTTTGTCGTAGACTGGAATAACAAAAAATTGAACGGAATTGCAGAAACGGAAAATTTGAAACGCTTTTAGATTTTTTGTCTTGTTTCTCACTTCCCCTTCTCTCTGGGTGGGAGAATGTGCATGTGCGAACTTTAGATGTGTGGAGCATTGACATGAATTGTGTTCACTGTCCCATGTTTCAGATAAATAGGAACATGTATATGTATAAATTTTGAGAAGCATTGAATTGAATTATGCTTTGAGTTGGAATTACCTGGAAAGAATGCGTGGTCCGGTGAGATTTGTTTCCTTGTAGTACAAGGTGTTTTCTTTGTTGTAGTCCGCAAGGTTGGTTGTCGTCCGTCAGTCCTACCAGCGCAGCCTGAGTTTGACTCTAAATAATCCTCCTCAAGGGGAATGAAGTGTAGAGAAAAGTTGGTGCTTGATGTTACTTTGTTCCACCTCTGCAAAGAGGACAATAAGAGAAGATAAAATGGGAGAATCGGACAGTTCATAAAGTAAATCGAGGTGGAAAGGTAACAAAAGGGACAAACTACAATATTATTTCCTCCTTAAATTTTCTTTGGTGACCATCCTCTGCGCTTACCTAGAATTCTAAACGTGCTTTTAGTTCAGCTTTCAGGTTGCCACTTTGCGAACGTAGGTACTTAACTTAAGAGGGAAAGAGTGGTGGAATACATGACTCAGGAAAGTACGAAACTGTCAACTTAACTCTTGCCTGTGGATATTTTCTACTACAACTGATAGCGACGCAATGAACAAGTACAAAACTTTGCCGCACTTTCATGTAACAGTTCTATTATTACACTTTGAGCGCCCATGTGTAGATCAGGGAGCAGTATTACAAGGAAATTTCACTAATAGCTAAATTAGTTTACACTTTTCACACTGGTTTCCCATGAACTACTCCAACAACTTTCCCATGTAACAAAAGTAGATAAAGTTTTGTACCAGAATCACATTTTAGTAATTTACAAAATTCCAGTTATGTTCTATTTGCCTACATTTATTATACATTGCAGAGACAAGTTGCGCGAAAACGTTCGAAACTGCCTAATATTGCAGAAAGTGTTGCTGGCCTAAGTTATACATGATATTTTACTACCACGTGCTCACAGCAACAGCTTTTAACAACCTGCAAAATCACTTTAATGAGTGTTAGATAATAATTCATGCTTTTCTTGATAATGAAGATAATTTTAGTTATTAGTTCGGTTGAAAATGACACTATATTGACGCAATTCTAGTTACAAGCAATGCAATTTCGCCTTAACCTGAACGCAGAATGAAGCGACACTTTTTGTGAGCAAGACAGTTTTAACCATTTGGTGAAGCTGTGCGTGCCAAACAGCTTCCTTTTGCTTGTGATTGTAGATTTTCCTTGAATGTTTAGGTGTGTGATTGAGAAACCTTTTTACATCTTAATCTTAGCTAATTATCGAAGGATTAAAGTGTATCGCAGATACGGCTTGTGATGAGCCATAATTACATACTACGCTTATCAATAACGATATTTTCACGTAATCCCTACATGTTCATACATTTTAATACACTTACCGACATGAGGATTATTAACAAGCGATCGTGCACAAGTTTTAGTTGTACCCGCTCTTTTCTAATATTGTATTTAGTGATAATAATGAACTGTGATCCGAGCTTTATAATAATGGTAATGATCTTATGTAAATTAAATCTCCTTGGGTGATTATAGCGAATGGCAACGGCAGCCGAAAGCTTGACGATAACCTGAAGAAGCGAGCAAAAGTTTAATAATAGAAAACAGGATTCCATATTACATCAGCACGTATTTAGCTACTTTTGGTATTGTGTGCCAAGTTGCGTTTTTCGATAATGTTCTGAGATGTCATCAAGTGTCAAATATGGGTTCGTTTTTTGCGTAAAATGAATGCTGCACACAATATCATCGCTTTCATCTAGAGGAGAGTAAATAGAAACTGAGAGCGAATGAAGAGGATCTACGGGCAGAAGAAGGATATTATGGATTGAGTTTTATTTCCTTAAAACTTGACGTTCATGATAATTAATATTATAGCGTGTAATAATAAATGATTGTGACACTGCGAGGATACCGACCACCAAATTTCTCCTGGCATGGCTATAGTAAAGATATCCAAATGCAGTGCCAGAGAGTTTTAACTTCAAACAAACTGTCAAGGGGTACTCTGGGTTGGGCTACTTTCAACTTCATAAATTTACTTGGCAATAAAAATCTGTACACGCTTCGTGCTGCTGCAAAAATTGTGTTGTTGGTGCTTGACTGATGTATTACGTACAAAATATTGTCGTCGGATGCAACCATTTGAAAATATTTTGTTGATAATGTGCCACGTACATTAACAACTTCAAACTCACCTCTTTAACTTGTAATTTATTTAATACGTATGTGTAATGTGTACATTTTCACGCACTACTGCAAGATTGTAGCAATGGATTGGTGAGTTTGTAAAAGGAAAGGGGATATTTTTGACAAATAATAAAAAGTGGATTATTATTATTAAGTTGATTAAAACACAATTTACAATGTTCTTGTCGCGATTTTTCCTTTGCTTGGAAGTATTACTACGACTACTGATGTCCTTAATGATGGTTACTTAGCATGTAGAATGTGACACATTTTCAGAGAGCTGCGATTGTTAGTTTGCTTTAGTCGCCTCCTGTTTGTTGCATTACATTTTGCGGGATTTAAAAGGACAAGCCTTTCGTTAATTATTGATGGTTATGCAGAGTTTTGTTTTTAATGATGGGAGAGTGGGCAACACTGCGTACAATGCTCCCGCTCGGCCACGCTACAATCAATTGAGACTGAGAGTGTACACTCAATTTAAACAAGTTTCGCTAGCATGTACATAAATGGTAAATTTATTACTCATTGATGCATACCAAAGGAATTTGTATGAAAAGCTGCGGCTTAATGTTAGTCTTTAATATTTTATTTGTGATATCGAGTAAGCGGCGGTTATGAGATGAAATGTTATTTAGTCTGACATATGTGCTGCTTTTGTGTAATATTGACACATGATGTTGCAGTGCGGTTTGTCGAGGAACGATGGAGATGACGCCGACATTGAGATTCAGGGCACAAGTCTCCAAGCTGTTTCCCTTTTTTCGGTTACATAAAAGTCACTTGGGGTTGTAATAGGATCGAGGTGACGACCAGGTCATGTCATACGCATATGTGATCAAATTTTTGATTAACTGCTCATGTCTCTCGCTTCTTTAAACTACAGCGGTACAGCGTATTGTCTCTACTCAGTAGAACTGATTACGGTGTACCATTTTCTGAAACAAAAAATCATTCTGCAACTAATTTTGCTTGCGCGGACTACTGTAAAAACCAAAGAGGAAGCAGACGTCTTGAAAAATTCCATCATATCCATTTTTTTATTTTCACGTTTATAAACGTAGTTTGAGTAAGATGGATGAAGGATGATGAATAAATTAAATGTTTATATTGACACTTTCACGAAACTTATTTTTAGACCGATACCAACCAAGTAGACACACATATTATACAGTATATTTTTTGAAAATGGGCCGCGTAAAGGTAAAATAGCAAAGTGAAATTTATAAACACGGACAAGTTTCACTGATCCTAGTACGGTATTTTACAGGCATATACCAAGAGGAAATATCTCACTGCCGCTACTACATTTTTGGTCTGTTTACTTTTTACAGTTTTCTTGCTCATTCCATTATACATTCATGCATTGAAGTTAATATGGCGTGGTAATGGAAGCATACGGGCGTGGAGAGGTAAATTTGGAAGACAGTCCTAATCTTGTTTTCCAACTCAGTCGCAAAGGCAAAGACACAGAGGAGCAAGTGTCACCATTGTCAAGGCTGTAGTTCAAATTTTCTTCCCGTATGTTTCTTCGCCGTTTTCAAAATAATGCCATTTTTACCCTTTAAATTAGCGTGGAATATCAAATAGGCAAATTCAAGCTCTGTTGCATAATATGGAGGAATGTGAACGTGAGCTGACTTTTGATAGTCTTCTTGCAGTAATTGGACTAAACTAACCCTCTCTCAACTGCTCATTCCTAAGTATAAAAACAGTATTAAACAGATAAGTCAGAGCAAGCGTGTAGCAAGCGGAGAACGGAACGAGAAGGGTAAAAGAAGGGAATGAAACCCGTAGCAATCTCCTCTCGCCTTTGTATCACCAATCGAACCAAATTGGACATACATTTCCTTCAAGCACATTTATGAAAGTAAAAACATACGACGCCGGTGTGACCCAACTAAACGTAGCCTTTTTCAGTTTACCCAAAAAAATTCCTTTGCCACGACGAACTTATCTGATGGGTAAAATGTAAAAGTCAGCAGGTGAGTTTGTTTATCGTGCGATCGGTTATTGTGTCCTTCTCATATCTCTTGGCATCTTGGCTGCTTCCGCTCTCTTGTTGTGGTTCTTGTTTAGCTCCTGCTTTCATTATAATAGAATGAAGGATAGATACGTACGTACATAATCGCATATTCTTGCTCCTTCTCATATTATCATATCCACTCTTTCCCTTCGCTTTCCCCTCGCTTCTGCCTCCTCCTTGTACTTTTTTTGTTTTTCCTTCCACTCACTCAATCCAAGAGATGTAAACACGGAGTGTATGCGATATGCATGGAGTGGAGCTTAAAAATAACGCTAAAAGAAAGTGTTCTCTGTGACAAATAAGACGTTGCCTGATATTGCTGCAGGAGAAAATTGGTTTTTCATTGAATGACAGCAGTAATAGGACAAAGTATTTTGGATCGCAGTCGTGTGTGACTCTTGTGCTGTTCTAACAACACGTACTTACACCAGAAGAATAACAGACAACGCAACGACGATGACGATGGTCTACCTCTTTCTCATACTACTACAAGACTCGCCCATTCCTTGTGAATCTAGAAAGTCGCCATGATATGTAACTCCTAGCTAGCTAACAATTTTCTTGGACAGCGTACAACACGTACATACAACATACACAAAATATACTCAACGTCATCATCAACTTACATTTATTTTTCTCGCGTCCTGTGTAAAGAAAGCTTAGTGACAGGGACAGCGGTAATTTGTTTAAAAGAGCGATGCTGCTGCTCCTCTTCTTCCTTCGCTGCTCCTTTCTTTTGTAGATAGTACGGAATAATAACGGAGAAAAAATAGAAGTAAGAGTGAAGGAAAACAAAAAGCAAGATGAGAGTTTTTCTTGGATCCGCTTTCTATGATGCCGCCTCCTCTAATACTCCTGCAGATTCCATGCTTATTGATGCAGGTATTAATTTAGTGACACCGTTGAAACGAATCTGTATTGGAATTTAATGACGAAGTTACGGAATAGCGTGAAAGGTAAATATCTGTGAATTGATTATATAGGAAGTTGAATTGTGCCGTCTGAGAGCATTATTTGAGTAGATGGAGAATGCTTTATTCGTTTGGCGCAGATTGAACGACAGGAATGACTAGACTTTCAGATATTTCATTTTTACACTGTAAACTTCGATGGCGGTGAGTGGTGACACAAACAATACACAAGTAGTTCTGTCAACGAATCAGTCAGTGTCAGAAGGGATGGGCACAGTCGTCATTTAGACAGGAGGAAGAAAGAAGGAAAATTTCTCCAAGGGTTTCATATTCACCACCACTGCCTGCTGTTTGGAAAATGTCACTCGCAATGAAGTACTTGTTTCGCGTTTTACAAGCACCACAATTCTGCAATTCTCACTTTGTTCGTTCGTTCGTTTCGTCCTTCTGTTTTCCCTCAGAGATCTCTTATTGTTCTTCTTTCATTCTGATTGCAAATTGCTTCACTGGGAATTCCAATCAATCGATGCAATTCACTACCAACATTATTGTTCAATGTACTTAGATTGTGCACCTGAGAGACAAATGAATTGGCAGAACCGTTCCCATTTTCTTCACTTCTTCTCTAAACTTTCGAGTCTTCGTTGTGAATTGATGGGAATCTTCACTCCCTCACTCTCAACGATGGGAAATCAAATGAATGTCTATGCAAAATCAGATGAAGACAAACGACAAACAATAAACAGCAGTTCACATACACCAATTCCTTAAGACAGGATTAAGTTCTTCAAGTCTTTTTACTCTTATTTTCTATTTTCTTCATTCACACACTGATTGTGCTAACAAAGTAAACATTTGCATGATTGCCTAAATTTTATGATCATGCGGGAAGCTTGAGGAAGAAAGTGAAAGAATGAACAAAACTTGGTATGTACAACAACAACGACGTTTTATTGCCCTAGTCGGAGTTTTCTGAGATTTGGTGTTATAACACTGCAACTGTAACTTAGAAACATGTCCGTACACTTTGTCATTGCTGTTGCGGTTCCGTCGTACGGTTACCCGGAATTACATCACTAAGGATCGACCAAGAGAGGAAAATATGGTGAAGGATTACATCAGTTTCCATCCACAAAGCTAAACTGCGTAAGAAACATACATGGAGACGGAAAATTAAGCAGTAAAGAAGAAAGCGAACTATCCCAGTTTTTGTGACCGCGGAAATTGTTAAACTGTGCAGAAAGTTTGTCACACTACGCATCAACCACTGCAACATTATTGCGTTGCTGTCGCAGCAATCGTCAAAGGGAATTGACTCAGGTTGCCCCAGAAAGAAAAAGTCACTCGTAAATACGCTTACTCCTTGTGGGTTCCCATGTTACACCTATTTCTTTTCTGAGAGAAGCAGTGTCAAGCGATGGGGCAGCTGGAGCTGCAATAGTAGTAGCAGAGCAGCAGCGTGTTCACCGGGGTTGTCACTTTCATGAGTCTTCCCCTTTCAAGCATCTTCTAAGACGATTCCTCCAAATAAATCTCCATCCAGCAACACTTAGTCTAGTGATGGGGATGTTCGTGGCTGACTGGCGCTGTGCTTTTCTCGTTTGTCTTCGTTATCATTACATCACTTATTATACCTATATTTCCACACCAACTCTTATTTACTGATCTCTGACGAATGTAACATCTTCCCTCTGTTCATTGGGAGTAGCTACAGATCAACTACACGGAACTTCCACCAAGACCGTGAAAGGTCAGCTTTCTATTGTTACTTGCTCAGTCTCTCAACGATTTCGTGTAGATGGAGAAACGGATTCCGGAGGAAATAATAATGAATAAAAATCTAGATGTTCGGAAGCTTGGAAACAATGTCACTGACTACCACCACTGAAAGTGTCCTGAAAACGGAGCATGAAGTATCGTCCAAGTGATCCGCGAAGACAGAGACAAAATGGATGCTTTTGAATTAGGTCATTAAGATTCACTATTTTACTTAGCAGAAAGCTTTTGGTGCAATTTCACCGAAAGACAAAACCTCAGCCGATGATTAGAGAAAGGGAAGAAGCGAATTGGGCTTATGCGTATTGACAACTGTTAGACTCGAGTGGACTATTTTTCGTAGACATTGAAAAATTAGCTTTCCTTCAGCTTCTATAGTGGAAACGTACGTTAGAAATGAAAAGGTAAGTCACTTTCAGAGAGAGAGAGGCTTTTTCTTCTCTTCAAACACAATTTATTTGATTCTTTGTTGGGAAGCGAAACGTCTGCTCTTTGTCCAATTCGAATGAAAATCTTCAAAAAGTTCCCAGATATTAATGCAGCCTTTGTTCCAAGATTTTACGCGAATGAATTGTTCAGATGTTCTTTCACCGTTGTTGCGTTGTTGTATGTTGTGATGGTATATTTTGAAAAGGAAGCTTTAGTCGATGAATGACAAACAAAGTATTTGCGTATGAAGGGAAGGAAATGAGTGAGAGTGGTGAACTGGTAGAGTATACGAATATTGCAATGGAATTGAACTGAAACTTGCTTTTCCGCAGGTCCGCTCAGCTAAACTTCTCAAAGCGTTCTGGTCTCAGTGGTGAGAGAGGGTCCAAACTGAGTGAGTGCTCTACATTCCACGATACGCTTTTTTCAAGATCGGCAAGTGGCGAAATGTAGTGTATGTTTTTCCTCGCGATTTTCCACAAACTTGTGTGTGCGCCTCTTTTTGCATGCGTTGTTGCTCTCTGTTACCATTGCTGGTGCTTTTTGAGAAAGCAGCATTGGAACGACTCTTTCCATTCACGAATCACTCCTTGGCCCCAGCAAATGTAAGAAGACAAGGGAAATTACAGAAGAGACGTTCGCTCGTGTCCTTTCCTATTAATGGAAGTATGCAACCGCTAACTTACCTGGCATGCGCCTCTATCGCTTATACGGCACGGTTCGAGCCATGAAAAAGGAAAACTGCCAACGAAACGGAATAAAGCGGCCTTCACAAATATATTAAAGTTTGAACGGTAAACACAATTGCTTTTGCCTCAGGAGCACATTTTTAAGGAAAGAAAATTTTTGTTTCTATTCAATCATGATTATGACATGAAAGCAAAAAGTATGCAGTTTTTAGTTTTATAAAAATAAAAAGTTTCCTTTGTAGGAACAAACAAATTATTATTGTTTCAAATGTGTTTGTTTGTGAGTATACCTGATTAAACCTGGCTTCAATGAACTGGTTTAAACACAATTTTTCAGTTTCCTTGCGGAAAGCGGACTTTTCGTTTATAATTGAAGGCCGGAAAACCAACCAGAGCGAAACAAATTTATTTGTTTAAATGCTACCTTGCTTTTCTTTTAGGAGCTTTGTTCTATTCCAACTTTACAAAGTTTTTTTTTTCATTTCCTTTTTCAACAATTAATTATCAATCATTCATGCTTCCTGTTAACTCTTTGGTGAAGTGCTCATAAATAACAAGCACCTTACCCAGTAGTTGCGGTTGGTTACTCTGCAAACATCTCTGTCATCTATGACCATCCTTCAGCTTTGTACAACCCCACTTCCATTTTGTTCACGTCTGAGTTATCAATAAATGACGAGAAGTAATACCTCATCAGAAGAAAAAGGACATTGGACACGTTCGACTTCTATCAGAAAATTTGAACGCTCCGGTCTGGTCAAAGAATTCGGGGTAAAAGTTTTAATCGGAAATAATTTCTCGTTCCACTATAACTTTTAGTCTTAATGCGGTGGAGGATTGAAAACACTTTGTCCTTAAATACATAATTAGGCAGCCAAAGTTTCGCTTGAAAATGTAAGACGGGGGTTGTTATGAAGACTTTGGGCCTTAAGTTTATTTTGTTTTTGTTACAGCCAACAAAAACAGAGAAACTTTCTCCTTTTTAACGATTTCGGTTATTGTAAAGATCTACTGCGCTGCAAGGAAAAAAGAATTGCCTTTGTTTTGTTCTCCTGCTAAGCCGAGCCTTGATCAAATGTTTAACTATTGCCAAATTGAAGAGATGTATTGCTGAAAATTTCTTTGCTCGTCTTGTGGTAGAAATGATAATGAAAGTAAATAGGTAATTGGATGTCCATGAAAGTAAATAAAAATACAGGACATTAAATTGGGAATAAGAAGAATAAACAAGAAACCCATTCCTCCATTCGTCTCCCTCCACTTATTTACTTTCCTTTATTCTCACACAATTGACTTTATGTGTGTGCTTTCTCTTTGCTTTGTACAAATAGATGAATGAAACAATTTTTAGAATGAGCAGTAATGCTTTAACAATAAATGACTGGTTTATTTCTTGTCTAACTGAAGAAGAGAGAAAAGTAAAGCCATCGTCATTGTTGCTAAGTCGTGTTGATAAAAGAGAATTGAGAATTTAGAGGGATCACAGAGAAAAGTAGCCGAGTCTATTACAAGGATTTTCCACTTTCGCGTAATCAAAAAATGGGTACACTTTGTACACATTCTCATCAGAGTTGTCATTACCACATCACATCACATTCAAGAGAAAATTCGTGTGGGGAGAATGAATTGAACAAGTTGCTTAGGCCCATTTCCTCACTTTCCCTTTCTATTTCCTCCGTAAAAGTAATGACATTAGCCTGCTGCTGAGTTGAGTTTGCTTCCCAAGTCATGAAATGTCTCGACTCTGTCTTCCCTACAGAATAGTTACCAAACTACACGGATTTCCGAGGAAGGTGTGACGACAAATTCCTTACACATTTGTAAATCTTCGACGCGTTGGATGACGCTACTCAATCAAATGACAGCACTTTCACCACTTTAGCTTTATTTCCTTTCTTTCGACTCAAACGGCTTTGCAGTAGATTAAATGGTGACTAATTATAAGCCATCTTCACTCCTCCCTGATAACGGATAATGATCTCAATTAAACAACTAAAATTATTACACTGGCTTCGATGTGAGCGCTCCGTGTATGCACGCGGCTAAGCGAATGAGTTGATTAATGAAAAACAGGTAGCGATGAATAAATTTAGAACTAATTACATTCTAGAGGATTACTAAAGCTTTGCGGTAGAAAAGTAGGTGAAGAACATTCAGAATCAGGGTATGTACGCATATTCTGATGCATGATGGAAGAGATTGCTCCTACTTTGAAAGAAATGGCTCAAAATGTGCAGGTAGGCATTGGTATTTTCCATCACCACATTCGTATGTCTACTCGATGCGGTTTTCGGGTTTTGGAAGTGTTTTCTCGGCTGTATCTTTTTAAGCCAAACAGAATCTCGCATGCATAAGCAATTAAAATGCGCAAGTGATTAAAACTACGACTATTTAAAATCAGAGTGCGCTAATGTGTCACCTTTTAAATGCGTTTTTACTATATGTACATATTGGAGAATCCTGGACCCAACGTCGAATTCATGGAATCAGTTCAATCAGTTGACGAGCCTTAGTGGAAGCGAATTGTTGCTCACACCGTTGGATGGGAGCATAGAACCGCCACATCTATCCCGCATCATCCGGAACTATGAAGCTGGAGCTGCTCTAGCACTTCGTTGTGGAGTTGACCGCATGACGTCTTTTCTCACCCTCTAGTTCTTGCTAAAATATTGAGGAAAGGTTGTAGCTAATAGCTATATAACCTAACCGTAACATGGTTACCATATTGTAGTAACCGTAATAAATGTTGCCAGTGCGATTCCAGACACCATACCATTATGATCAGATCTATGCTAAAATTTGTTGTACCAATTAGCAGAAGTATGTAAGTATTTTTAGTTAAAAACAAGATTGAATCGAATACAGTTTTGCCTTTGATTATGATTGTGACACTAAACGTGTAGTTTTCCTCTGCAGAGCTCTGGTCAAGATGAAATATATTTAAATCAGGAAGAAACAAGTCGAGGTTGTCAAACCTTTGAAGGTGAGCTGTAACTTTTGAGTTTATTGTGTAAATTCATGTGACACGCTTAATACATGCTATTAATGACAAGAAATGCAATTAAATAGTCGTCAAATTACATTAATACACAGTCATAAATCATTCGTTTGAAGAAAATAAGACGGAGCGTTCTAATACTGGCAATCTACGAACATAAATTAACAGTAATAATTGTAGTAGTGACGCCCTTTATTATAATCATGTCTAAATTGCAAAAATTCTTAAAGTACAGAAGGGTATAAAAGTCATGTTGAATATTGATAAGGCTTAAGCGATGCTCTAAATTAACTAAACTCATGAATGGTAAGGGGGCTGAAATTTGTTTATTTCGTTTTTATTGTTTTTTAAACATTTTGGCTGATTGCACTTACAGTCTATAGAGTCACTAACATCTTAAGTCTGAGTAGAGTACTGAGCGATATAATTGCGAATAATTTCTTTAGGATTTGTACGTGCGAATTATATCGGAAATAACTGCTCTACAGATAGGACATTGAGTCTTCTCTTTGGTTTTCCAATACTCAACAGCACATTGATAGCACATGCACATATGGCCACATGAATAAAATACGCTATCAACAGGTCGCTCGCAGCAAGCCACGCATTCAATCGACCAGTTTGGAGGATCGAGGGAAGGAGTAGCCGGACTTATGCTTGGACCAGTGACTTTCTGCAAACATAACAAGATCGTAACAGTGAATATAAATGCATTCTTTAGCATAGTTTAACACGGGTAAAAAATATGAACTTTGTTGTCGTGGAACTTACATTAAGCGTTGCATATGTAGCTGCATTCTTTTCGTTTGTTGACATAGCTGCAAGTGTTGCCGCACACTGAGACGACGAAGCACCGACCTTGGAAGGAGTACAATTCACTGTACTGACCGCAAGAGGTGTTTGCGAATGATTTCGAATGAGGGAAGTGTAAGGTGAAGCTTGCATGGAAGAACTTCTTGGCAATTCACTTGTAGAACGAGAAACTCTCACATCTGAGAAATACAGGAAACAATGAAATATATTAATATTAGCCATTTTAGAATTATATTCAGTATTTACATTGAAAATGTATTAATTATTCAAACAGACATGCAGTGATCCTGCAATGAAACTTACTTTCTTGGTGCACCACTCGGGTTGGACAGTACATGGAAGGAACGATGCCAGCCAATTGGATATGGGTGGTTGTGCCATACAGGTCAAAAAATGGATAAAGTGGAACGGAGTTGTCAATGTGCATCAAAATTTTAGGTTGCTCATCATTTTTTGTCATGACCACTTCGCCTATAAACACAAAATTTCATACGTAAGCCGGGTGATTTTTTTTAAAATTCTTTTCAATTCGTAACGGATTGGTTTTTCCCTTACCGGTTGGAGTAATAGTGAACCCGAGAACATCTCCTTCAGACGGAGAATTAGCAACATCCTTCTCAACCACCCAGTACTCAGGGCGATCCAGCAATCGGTAGCTGTCATCTGGAAACCCTGAATGACTAATTTCTTTTGGGTTACAGGACGTTAGACCAAATGCCATTGAGCTGGCGAAAGCGTAATCGACCTCTTGAACCTATTGTCATATCAAGAGATTAAATTATAATTATTAAATATAAATCCTCTTCAGCAAATTGCTGTTTGTATGAATTACGACAAAATGTATGAACCACTTACATAAATAACAACAGTTTCTCCCACTCGTAGCGGTTGATTAGGGAAGAGATATGCGTTCGAGTATTCTCCTTCACGACGGCGCCCCGACGAGCTAACAACAACAGCGTGCCTTCCTTTGGTAATTCTGTAAATGAGATATAAATTTTCGTTCAAAATAATGATCTTAAACAATCAAAAGATTAAACCAGTACTTTAATAAAAAACTTTTCTCTTACGGGTTAAATTGGTCAACGTTAATAACAACTTGGGGAAACATTTGAATGACTTTCGACATGGCCGCGGCAGTGAGTTTGTGTGGATCGGTATACATAGGAGATGCCACCATGCGGGAAATAGGCTCCGGCTGAAGTGGAGGATTTGAAAGTTGAGAAGTTTGAGTCTGCGAATCACTGACGTTAGACCTAGAATTATTGAGTTGCGAGCGTGGATCTGCAAAGACAGCAAACATGATTTTTTTTAAATCAATAATATCCATGATGTATTGTTTATTTTCGGAATTAACAAACCAAAATAGATAGCTTTAACTTACCAACAAATTCGAGTCCTGTCGTGTTGCCGTAAATATCAATAAGCACCCATAAAGAACCTCTTGTATCAACCCCTGAGAAGAACAAACCCTTCTCCTCTCCATTGATACCAAAGTACACGTCGCCAGCGGGGTTGACGTAGAAGTAAAGCACGCCATCCTTCCTGACGTACAAGTCACTAAATGCTTTGGCCCAAAATCCTTGTCTTTGTGTAAGGTCTAGAATTTTTTTGAAATCGTAATAAATAATTAAATAAATAAATAAGAATGGCCTCTTTAAAGACAAAACTAATTTTAGCAGAGTACAAATAAGATGCTACAAATGTTTCGTAACTTACCTGGACAAGCATATCGTGGTAGACCATTTCTTAATGAAGACGGATCGTGGGAAGTGAATCCAAATCGAAGGACTCCACTCCAACTTTTTGACAGCTCGACAAACTTGATGCAGACTTTTTCATTAATTTTCACGGCACGGTCAGAGAAGGCGATTCCTTTACAAAAGCTGTTGGTCCGTCTAGCCACGGCCCCGTTATGACTAATGGTAACATTCTCCCCATGGACATTATTGAACAACAATGGTGGTAAGTTATTTGGAGAAATGCCTCCGCCACGGTTTCCTGTTTTAAATAAAAATAGAAATTCAAAAATCACGATTTAAAAAACTTTGCATTTCATATTCATTGAATCTAGTCATTTCATAGTGTGTACTACGTAGTCAAATGTGTCCTAGCTGAAGACAGATGCGTATCATTCGGCTGATGTGAGAAAAGAAACTTGATAACCATGTATAATCTACTTTTCAAAATGTTGTATCATTCTCCTTCAAACGCGCTAACATTGGTTTACGCTTGATCTAAACATTTTATGGTGTTTCATGCCATCATTCAAAATCTTTCTGTTAAAAAAACATGTGAATGCGACGATCGTTTCAATTATCATGTGTGAAATTGCGTTCTCTACAAGCCTGACAGATACGTACTACGTCAAGACTTTTGTGGAAGACAAAGTTTCTCATAAGAAACAAAACGGCAAAGCGAAAGCAACGCCAACATTAAAAAACGGAAATTCGCTGGAGAGTGAGCAACAACAAAGCCTGCTTGTCTACCCGCTTCAATTTCTATAATGAGCATGACCACTTGAAAAACTACTTTGCCACTTTGCTATATGCACATTAACATAGTCATGAATATGAACTATGAAACATCCAAGGAGAATTGTTTTATTAAGTCAATTACTACTTGACTTTGAAAAAAATGGAAGAAAGAGTTTCTATATATAATAATATCACCCGCCACATTGCTATATTTCATATGACCAGGTTTTACTCATATTATTACATATGTAAAATTATAGCGCAAGAGGATATTTTAACACCGGATGAAGGGCCGATTGAAGAAGAGAGCGCTCATGATTTGTATCATTTTTTAAATGTTGGATCTTGTTTTTCCCACAAACAAAAAACAACTACCCACTCCACAACTTTCCTCAAATGTGCTGTATAAACTGTCGGAATAGTAAAAACAACTGCATACATAAAAAGTTGAAATGCTGCACCAAAGCTACAACCATGACATTGTGCAATCATGATGATTACTAACATAGTATTCTTTTACATTCATAACAACTACCAAGAGAATTTCTAGGTAGGTACATACGTCATACATCTATTAAAGGTACATAGAATTTCTATAGTGCTGCTATTAAATACCCAAAGGCACACGTATAATAAAAGAAAAAAAATCCAGCGAAGACTTATCGTTAGTTTATAGTAGCTGAATTGCATGCACGGTATTTTAATTTTATAACGCGGAGACAAGAATGTGTAGAAGAAAGAGCTCTGCGTAGGTGTAAGAAAGGTAAAGAGGAAAAAAGTTTGCCAGATGGATGACTTGTCTTAGAGAATAACTGAAGCTGCTGAATGTTGCTTTGCTCCACTGTGCCTTGTATCCGATGATGATGACGATGAGATATGTTTCATGATAAAGCAGCCGGGTTTCCAACATTTGAGAACCCATTCTTTTCCTCTTCAGTTCAGAGAATTATCAGTCTGCCCTGCCAGTTTTGCTTGCTTGTCAGTTTGAGCCAAACTCACTGCAGATAAAAGAACCGAGAGAAAAAACTGCAGCTGGGGGATGAAAGTGGATGTGGTAAAGCGGCCGGAGGGTTGACGAACGAATCGTTCTTGTGACCATCATCCGTATCCTGCATTTTCTACCCTCATTCAACCTACCACATTCTTTTGCAGACTGACAGCAATTCTTTCGGTTTTTCGTTCCAATTCATACGAAAAAGGCATAATAATAATACTAATAATACATAATAATAATAATGGAAATTGTAAGCGCATTTTCTTTCTCTACCCTACCAACTCCTACAACTTTCTGATGCTGCTGGCAATAACACATCATTGTCATAAGCGAAAGCTAGCGATATTTGACAAGATGATGGGATACACACTCCACTTGCGAGAATTACTTCTTTTCTTGAAGGCACACTGAGTGGAAGTTTATGCCTGCCGACTTTGAGTTTTCTTCTGGCTTCATGCTACAACGAAGCCTACCCGTATTTTTCATAGACAACTTTTCTTTACTCCACTGCTCTCGCACTTCTTCACCATTACTATTTTATGATGATGGCAATATAAATACCAGAAATACATAATATAAAAAGCATGATGCGTTATTATATTATGACTACAAAAAATAACATGCCCAACTATAACCGAGTTGAGTTAAGTAAAATTCCTTTCTAACGGCTACGCATTTGTTATTGGTTCACTGCGGATGTACCTTATTTTGGGTATCGGGTTTTTAATGCACTGAGGGAAAACAGTTGCTATCAGCAACAGACCACGGAGCAAGCCGTATTTTTATATGTGCACTAAGGAACACTAAAGGAACATCCTTCCAACTTCCTTTTCCTGCGATCATGAAGAAAACGATGATGATGCACTCATGTAATAGCTGTAATACGAATGGTACATTATATACGAAAGTATTATTTATTTTACGGCTTCTTTCTCTCTCTCTCTCCCACTCTCACTTCCCTTTTGGCTGTCAATCCGTTCAATTCCTCTACTTCATCATCATCAACATGATAAAGACAAATAAATTTTTTGTACGGTTATGTAGAGAAAAAGTATATTTTTGGTTAAGTAAGTGCTACGTTTCGGCACTACGGTTTCACCCTCAATCTTATTTTTTAACAAAAAAGTATATTTAGGAGAAGATGCAGGCAGAAAGGAACTGCATTTGACAGGGAGTGCTACTGGCAAGTATGTCGAATACCGGATTATAGCATGAAATAAGTTACGGACAGGCAGAGAGATAATTTTAGTTTGAAAATGCTTTTTTACAGGGCGTAGAAATACCATATTTGCTCCTCATCTTCATCAAGCGAGAAGCTAAGGTACCTTCTTCGTGTGCACAATGCGTGTAAAATGATGTAAAAACATAATTCTCTAAATGACGACTACATAAAACGAGAGGATGGTTGTAACAACGAAAGGATTGTAAAAAGGGAACGCAACAGAAAAATTTCTTTGTCATTCTATTCTTGTTGCTGAATTTACTCTATTGTATGATATGATGTGTATAATATTTTCATTCGAGCAAGCATCCCCCATTCCATGAATCCGGTTCCGGTGATGTGATTTCTCATTCTTTCAAAACGGGGATATTTTTACCTTTTACACCTCATGTCTCATCCTTCTGTTTTTAACAATGTGTCGTTAGTATAATGTAATAATACTTCCTTTGTGGAAATTTACATAAAAAAGTCAAGACGTGTAGACACCCAATAAAAGCCTTAGTGCATTCTACCATACGCTAAAAAGCTATCTACTACAGAGTATGAATATTGCATTGACAGAAGGGCAAACCGAATGTAAAAATTTCAAACATAATATTTGAAATAACTACGCAGCAGTGCTCGTAAGCGAGAAACTTTTCTTTTGTTTCGTGTTTTTTATTCTACTGAATATTTAATCACAGTTTATGTCTCGAGTGTTATTTCTATGGAATTCCCATTCCAGATGCTCCTTCTTTGGAGACGATACGTTTCTCCGTTAAAACGTTTAACAACTTTATTCTGGAAGGAATGTGACGGAGACGGATAATGAATTAGTGATACATTTTCGTGAAAAAGGAAACAAACCATCTATCTTGCGAGCCACATTTCCTTACAAAATCCTCTCTCAAAGAAAGAATGAGGAAAATTTTCACATGCAATCACGCAAGAGCAACAACTGACCAACCAAGAACATGAAACTGACATTTTTACAGTGCAAAGCTCGACTATCCTAAATGGAATGGAGTGGAATGAAATTTTCGTGTGGGAGAAGCCGTCTACGTTAATGATACCCCGCTACATAGTGGAGAAACATCGAAAGAAAATTCGCCAGATTTGTGGCCAATGTCAAATTTTATAGCACATAAATTTCTCATGAAAATATCTACATGAGCATGAAGATTCATTGAATTGGAAAAATAAAAAAATACATAAGATATTCGAGCATCACGCATGACTTGGCTAGCCGGTGTGTTTGATTCAAATTGAAACTCTGCGTGATGTTTCCCGTCGAAACTAATTTACCTACGTATGAACGGATACAAAGATAGAAGTTCGGACTTGTACATGATTGAATTTAGAAAGTAGAAAGTTTGCTACCATACTAACCGATTCCAATTTTACGTTGAAGCTTTTTAATAACTTTCATTTTCTTTAACCAAGGAACGCAAGTGGGAGGCGACACGGGATGAACGTCGTGAAGCGTGGCTCGTGATGGAATAGATGAGTGCGAAATTGTCGAATTTAATGGCATCAGTTCCATATGATTAGCATCACTGCAGCTCAACGATCCACTCAAAGACGGCGGAACAGAAAAAGGACGCGCGTTTCGCACAGAGGCTTCATTGCTAATGTGGTGGTGGTGATGGTGATGATGATGATGTTGATTAATGAGCGGAGGCTGGTTATTAAACTCATGCTGTGGGTTATGATGACAGCAATCCTTGGTCTCCCTGACCGATCTCCTAGAGCAAGAGGACTGGAGTGGTAGGCTGACATTTGGCCTGTCATAAATTGGCTGGCTCATTGGCCAAGGCCCTGTCACCAAGACACCCATGTTTCTACCCACCGTATCGTACAATTCCGAAGAATTTGATTTGTTATTGTAAGAGAGTGGCAGATTTGAGGTTGACGATGATGACTCCAAGTATGAATAATCAGCAGCAGCGGCCATGTAAAAATTTCAAAAAGTTCTCACGAAAGTTCACAACCCAGACCGGGAAGAGTCAGGACGTAACGATTACTACGAATAATCACGGACTGCTTGTGAGATTAAAGCACTAGCAGTGCTGATGCGAGAGTTACAGCTTCATAGTCTCTCTCGATAAATCTGCAAGCCTACTCTTGCGAACACAAATATTTGGAAAATGCACTACCACAACGATAATGATCACGAAAAGTGCAAAAAGCTCACTGATTCATATGTCACCACACAAAATGTTTTCAAAAAATAATTCGTATGAATTTATCCCCACCAACTCGGACTGCAACCAAAATTCAAATCTCTTTCACTTCTATTAGAAAGCAGAACTACACTGACAACGGCGATCCAGACAATTTACTGGGAAATGTTAACAGTACACTGGAGACCCTTCAGCTCGGATGGTTCTCTTCGAACTGATGTAAACTATGAAAGAGCTACTGGCTTATGTCGCTTACTTACGGCCACGAAACGGCAGCTGAATCATAGGAAACTCGTTTCATATATTTAAGGCATACGCTCTGATTGAGTGAGCAACATCTCTCCCATTCCCATCACAACTGCCATTACTCGTTCAGCAGAGTGTAGCAAAAAACAACTTTGTCTTCCTTTAGAGAAAAGAAGGGAAATATACCTCAATGGGTATTATTATTATTATTATCATTCTTATTATTACGACGGCTATTATTGTCTGTATTTACTACGGAAGGTTTCATGAAAGCAGTAATGCAAGCACGTCAACCTTATTTATCTGCCTTGATGGCGATGATGATGGTTTTTACCTCTAGTATATATTGCCACAACTACACATATTAGTCACATTAACTCTGCACTCGATTCATTTTCGAAAATGCAGCAGGAAACAGCAGTAATGAATAGGGGATCGGAGTTCTGGCGGACACGAATGGCGGTGGTGTAAGCACAATCCTCATGAACATAAGAAACATTCCCTTATAACAATGGACAGCAGGAGCAAAAGTAGTGGCGAGAAACCAGCGAGTCGGTCTACGTAATCTGTAATTTGGTATTGTTGTACGAAATCGGATGCAATGTTTAAGTTGATTATTTAGTAGTAGTAACTAAGCAAGTTGGGGTAACTACCAGCGCGTGGCCGTTTGCTTGAAAGAGCAAACCTAAAACATCTGCTTTTTCTTCACCAACTGCTGCTACCCCAAAGGTTTTAATCACACATTCATTCAAACTCATCATGATCACCAGAGGATTGATGGCGATGGTGCTGGGGTGGAAACTTATTTTGTTTTCCACTCACCCCGCACTCTTTCTCTGCCCTGCTACTTTTTGCATCTGCTCTTCTCCGGTTCTGCTGGATAAACACAATAACTACTTTTTTTCTTGGTCATCAGAATGAAAAAGGCGAAACGAGCGGAAATGCAGAGCCTTACTTAATTCTATGTTTATCATGAATGTGTTATCAAATGGAAACCAATTTTATATTATGAATGAATAAGAAATGTGGCATGAGGCCAGTTTCAGCGAAGGAGCACTTGGACTTTTTTCTGAATAAAATCCTTATTCCACATTACTTTCGTTGAAGAAGACTGATTTCAAGATATTAAGGAAAGCCCTCATGCGAATAGTTTTAAGATGGGATATCCGCTCTTGACTAAATTGTTTCATTTTATCGTTCTTTAAAAGTCACGCTACACAAATTACCATGAGCAGCATGTACGATGAGATTGTAAAATGCGAATTTCTTTAATTAATTATATACAAAGTATTCCAACAATTGTGACTCGTAATTGTACTCAAATACTTTCTGCATAAATATGGAGCTACTACATGTAACAGCTTTTAGCGTTTTAGAAAGGTTTATGGTTTTGCGATTATCAAACCACCGTAACAGAAGGAGTTATAAAACATGTTATATGCAAGTCACATATTGCATTCGTATATTTCCGATGTTATCATTTTTCAGCAGTAAGGGAAATATCTGGTTTCCGATCCCCTTTAATCTACAGAAATTTAAAGGGCAGGGTTTAAAAAAAGTAGTGGGATTCTGATAACGTGAATCATACAATTAAAAGCCCAGTAGATGTATTTTGTATGATTATCGGAATGATAGCATTCAACGTAGAAATGTAATGTTATGCGTTATGCATATGTTGCGCCTTTCAAACCAAGTCTCTTGGCTGATAATGTGGCACGGGTCGCGAAGGGTCCCTCTGCCACAATCAGTCACAGATGGGAAATGAAAGCAAAACGCATCCCTTTAAACGAATCGTTATTCATCACGAGCCGTTTTTGGTCGGCCAAAGACGTCTCAAAAAATAGAATAAAACACCATCGCGGCTTGCATATGAGGGTAGGAAGATGTAAATAGAGAAGCAAAAGTCTCCTTTTCTAAGCTATGTACTTTGTAAAATAACATAGGTTTATAAAAGACGGATGAAAGCTACATACAAAGATCCTCAGCCTGGCACGGTCAACAAAAATACGAGATCAGGAAGATCAGATCGATATAAAAGGCTTTGTGCACAATGTATGAAGTGAATGAATGATGTAGAAGCAATTCGAATTCGGGAAAATATCATATGGAAAATGGATTGTGAAAAGATGAGATGAATGTAAGAGAGGTTTTATATCTACGTGCTAAGGAAAAAGAATAAAAGCATATGGTGGATCAGCTCGGAGAATGAATGAAATAAAAGATGTTCCCCCAGCTGAAGGGCTCGTCGAGAAGAAAAACCGTTTCTTTTGCTGATGGACAACAACAACAAGGAAGGTAGAATGAACTCTGGTTGAGAGGGTTCAAACTTTTCTTTTCATATAAAAGAAATAAAAGAAAAGGATCTGGGTCTCCTGATATTCCTACAGATCACTTATAGAGATCGTTATAAAAAGTTTACTAGTTTAAAGAACCAGGTGTGCCGCATTACAAAAAGGCAAAGCTGGAGCTAGAGCTGGAACGAAGTGCGACAAAAGTTGAACGGCACGTGGCAAGCAGAGATCTAGGAAGTTCCTTGCTAAGGTCGATCTGCCCTTTAATTTTTTTAAATATACGATGTACCAGAAAATGAAATGAAGGAAACCCTCATTTTATGTAGCTGGTAGAGGATCTGGAAACCAGGCAGATTTACTTTAAAACCCATAAAAGCTTCATCTTTGTTGGCAGAGACGTACACGACAGAATCTGCTGTTTGGTAGATGTGTTCCTGACACACCTTTAAGCAATATGACAGAAAATTACATTTAGCATGAATGTACACCCGAACTTGTATTTTCTACATGTTAGGTTGTGTAGTGCAACATCAAGTCCTTAAAAGTTTGAAAGTTTTTCCCTGTCATTCTTTTCCAAAAAATATGAGAAAAAAGGTACGCACACATATGCCCGAATTACGAGAAAAGTGACCGTTCAGAACTACACCGAATAGAAAAGACATTTTCTCCGAAAGCACACTCCTTGTTCCATTGGAAAACATTGGGCCCAGTGTTTCGCAGTTAGGTGAAAAATTTACCACATGCGTTTTATTATTTGTGTTTATACTTTAGACTAGACTTATGGAGACTTGCCATAAACATATATCAGCTTCACACATTATGCTCAGTGAATGTACAATTTTTATTTCTAATTCTTTTTGTAGCATATGTACCGGGGTTGGGTTGCGATGACTTCAATTCAAGATGTTGCTTGAGGAGACCTCGAAGCAGTTGTTATTGTTTTCCCTTTTTTTCTTGTCCAGGGACCGCGGTTTGTTGGCAACAAAAAGCTCATTATTATGTAGGCATTATTACTTTGAACTACTGGACGGCTGCAGAATGCAGAAGGCGATTCGATTGGGATGATGAGATATGCATGAAGTCAAGATGCTCTAAATACGCTTTTCACAGCAATTCTACCCGTCATACAGATTCTGTTCGCCCTCCTAGTCTAGTCACAGACAAACTGGAGGAGATCCACTCTCGAGAGCCAAGAAAAGAAGTGTGTGGTAATACAAAGTTTGAGCTATTATCTGTACACTGAATAATGCAAACACGAGGCTGGTCGCGTGGCAGCTGCTGACGCATCTTTCAACTTTCAAGTAAACGACGACATGCGTCTGACTGGTTTTTTCTTGGCTACTAAAGTGATCATCATTTTTGTGATCTTTCTCAACTCTTGGGGTTTATTAGGAAACGCTAGGAAGCAATCTGCCGAATTTTAACCTCTTGCAGCGAGAGTCTTGCTCCATATAAACTTAGGTACGTACGACTCTTGAAATTGTGAAATGAAATGATGATTATTATATGATGATCCGAATATTATACATATTGTTCAGGACATGAAATCTTCAGTGTATCACAGAAGTAAGTAAAAGTTCATTTTTGATCTTTGTATTGCCAAGTAGAATGTTGTACTAGAAAGGTCGCCGCCACATGTGTATTGTGGCGGTGTCCCAACCCAATATGTTATCCCTGGGAGAGAAAAAGACGAGAGGTGCTTTCTTATTAGTTTTGTATGGCCTCTGCTTAAAGCCTGACTCATTTTTATTTGGCATGTATTTTTATCATCTACTTAAATTACGAAGTGTAAACAGTTGCATCTTTCTTCTATCTGTCACTATGATGATGCCTTTGACCACATGCTTCATCCCAGGTTGCCCACTAATATGCAATAGACGATAATCCAACTCAATAAGGCTAAGGTTTGGCTTAAGGATAATGAGTTATTTCATTTTGCTCCACCGTGGTTTGCATAAAAAAACTTTTTCTGTAACACATGTTACGCTCATCTTTGAGAGGTTAGTTTTACTTTCTGCAAAAACTGGTATCTCTAAACTGAAATTTTCAGTTTTAATGTCAGACGTGCGGTAAGAAAGAATGAGACAACTTTTCATGCTACAGTCATTAGTGCAACTGCCGTCGTTTTTGCTTCTCAACTTAACTGACTTGTTTTATTTCAGCGGGAAAGGCGCCTAATGTTCCTTCATCATATTATTGCCAATTTTCGATAACATATGGCAAGCTTCGATTTCCATTGTTCTTGTTATCATATAGAACGTTTCATTATTTTTAAAAACTTAAAAAGCTTGCATTTTGTTTCGCTTGATCTCTGCGTAGAACAGCTAGTAAATTTTTTCAAAATAAAATATCAGACCTAAGAATGTAAAAACTTTGCTTTCAACAAAATACCAACTTTACTTGCCCAAGCAGGCAGAAGACGATCCCCTTTGGAAAGAAAACTGATCGGAAAACGGAAAATTTTAGCGATCATAAAATCCTTTACACAGATGTTACCCAGTCAATTAAATTTTCATGTTCCTATGTTCATGTCGTTGTCCGTGAGTTTAGTGTAGCGGACAGAAAAAATAACGCGCGGATTTTCTTGATCAAATCAGCATCATCAGTGGTTGCCTGACTTGACATGTGCATAATTCTAGTATTACTCAGATTAAATATAAATAAACATGCACGGTACGGTCTTTCGTGTAAGTGCCACATTTTACTGTGACAAAAATATCACGCTCGTAAAAAATTAAAATCGAGGCTAACAGCGAAAAAATGTTATCATGATGGTGATGAATATTTCCTTCTGCTCCATCATATTTATCTTCCTACTTCCGATGCTGCAAGGCAAGGCAAGCAACTTGCTTGAGTTAGAAAGCAAGGCAAATAATTTCTCTAAAAATAATCGACAACAAAAAACCGTGAAAAAGTTTCCATTTTAGCGTTCTCTTCCGTGCATTAGACCATTAGATGCACACGAGCTGATTGTATCTCTGCGCTTTAGGAAGAGGTATGAGAAACGCTTAAGAAGACATTTTATTTTCTGCTGAACTCAGCCCCGTTTGATTTACTGCTATTCTTAATTACACCAAATTCTACTTTTCCTAATTCAACTGAAATCTTAAGATTAAACAATTCTTGCTATGCAAATACGTATTTACTCAAAAACTCTACTTTTAACTGCGACTAGTTCAACCATGCTACAGGCCTTGTGAAATATTATCAACATGATCACGCAAATTCTTAGATATTGTGTTTGTTGTGGTGTACTTTGAAAGGCCGTTGATGGTACAGTCTTAATGAAAAATGTTCATTTAGTAGGTACATTGTGAGGGTGAAAAGTTGAAGTAAGCAAGAATAATAAAAATAAGTTTATGTTGATATCAGTCTACGGAAATGCCTGTCATCTCATGACAAAACACACGAGGAAAAATTCTAGTCGCCTTTCTTACACTATTTATCATGTATCTGTGTCCGTTGGACGATGTCCCACTGACTTTCTAACTTTAATCAATTGTTAACATCCTTTAAATGACTTTTATTTGCATACCTCTGCTGGCGTGCCCATTTTTTCAATATGCTCTACTTGACATTCTAAAATCAAATCACATTCCTCTCTTGCTCACAACAGTTATGTTCCTTGTCAAATGAAGAAGAAACTTAATTCACAACAGTAGTACCAGTTATAACACTCTTGAGTCCTTCCTACTTCTTCAATTGAAGAGACCCCGTTTAACATTTTAACATTGTTCGTATGTATATGATTAAAAATTTCTCCATGTGGGGTATACAACACTCCTACACTTTATATATTATTCACCACATGAAAATAATTCTGATGAATAATAATTTATTATGTAAACATATCGTATCGTCATTGAATTAATTGAGCATGTATTCGGTGATGAAGTTGGAATGGAATACGTTTTTGACACAATTTGAGTCTAAGCAAATCTTACATGTTAGAAGTGAAGCGTTCGTTAATTAAAAATAAGCAATAATTGAAATTTAAGCAGTAGAAATAGAAACAAAGGATTTTACCTGATTCACGGCTAGAGGAGCCACCCATACCGAGCAGAGAAATGTATAGCTCGCTACTTATGAACACAAAAATGGCAGTGAAGAAAGAAGGAGGGAGTTGAAAGTTTAAGTCCTTTGTCCTACAAAATAGATGTCAACACAAATACGTAGTAAGAAAATGTGCTTTACAAAAGAGGGTTAATTTATTACAAAGAAGAGATCGACACAGGTATGTATTTTGCGTACAAAAATGATACTAGAGTTAGAGTTACAGCATTATTATTCAGTGATGAAGATAAAGTCAAATATAATCTAATTTTAATGACCTTTCCCATCCCTTCCTGCATACTTATATTTTACATTCGTCAAACAAAATTGTCGAGTTAAGTCAGGACCTAAGTAAATTTTCCGCATTCATAACCCATTGCATTGTAGGTAATCTGGTAATTCTATTTAAATCCTATTTGTGAGAATTTAGAAAAAAGTTAGCGAAAGGCTAAGGCACAAAGGACAAAGAAAAAGTTGTAAGTCCCTTCTATACCTAATACATGTATGTACATGTATACCTACATTGTTTTGTTTCATAGGGAGACTTCCGTCGGCAACTAATAAGGTTTCATATTATCTCTAGCTAGTAGTAGCAAGATGTTCCTGAATCTTGACTTGTAGTCGACGACAAGAAGGTAATGTTTCCGTCTAGTTTTACACTTCTCCAAAACGTAAGTATTCCTCCTGGCGCCGTGTGTGGTTTGATGACAGATAATAACATAAAGTGAAGGACAACCCTACCTTAGGTAGCTACCTACCTGTCGTACTTTGATTGGATTAGTGAGTGACAGACTACAATATAGTTCCCACAGGTTATTTTATGCAGTAAATGTTTAGATTTAGAAGCCTAACTGTAACGCTACCTACGCACAAAATGACAACTGGGACACGACAAAACACGAGACCTGCCTTCGTACAACTAACAGTCTGACAGTCAGACTCTGACTTCAAATTTTTAATTTGTATCAAACACATTATTCAATTGAATTAACTAAAAAATAGTAAAAAATACAATTAATTATTACTTTTGTTTTTGGAATGGAATTTAAATTTTGCTGGAAATGTGTATTGAAAACCTGCATTTACAAAACGATGCAATATAACATCATTGAGTGATTCATAATTTTAATGTTCATTCATGATTCATTGTTGATTCGTAACTGGAATTTCTTCAATATCAATATTCCTCACTAGATAAGATTTAGGGCAACCGGTATATGCTAATAAAAACACAATTGTATTTTGTAAAAAAAATATTGATGTACAAAAACAGATAAACTGCTGATAATTAAATAACGGCTAGTATGTACTAGTATGGTCTTAACGTACGTTCTTACCCAAACAAATTATTTCCAATTTAAAACTTTTAATTTCCTTTGTCATTTCCAACCCAAAATCCCAAAGGTAATTTTCTCTAGTCACTAGTTAGCAAATTGAACTGCAAATATTATTACGATGCTGAAAGAGTAATTTCAATGTGACACGAATTGCAACTCGTCATCTGATCTATTCATTGATTAAAGTTTTACATTTTAAGAGACGGATATGCTCGATATCTCGATTGTTGAACTAGCCTGAACTAGGACTATTTCCATTTCCATTCATTCTTGGTTTTGGTACTTTCAGAAGATTCAGTCACGAAATACTCTTGTTACATAATAATAACAGGAATAAAATGTTTAGTGAAGTAAGAAAAGCAAACAAGGCAAGGTTCAATTTTCCTTTTCTTACCTTTGTTCCTCCAAGAAAACATTGTTATTGTTGCAATTGCAAACACAATGTTGGTGGTGGTCTGGTTTCAACTTTTCATGTAGTAAATAGAAAAAAAATCCTACTCTACCACCTACAGCTAAGCTAGCTTTTGTCTTCTCGTCCTATGTCCTACACGTTCACTTTTTTCAACAATGCACAAATAAAATAATCAAACTTTTAATAGTTTCAAGGCATCAAAGAGTCTCCTCTTCGACCAAAACATTCTTCTTTTAGGTGAGCCTTCTTAGGTCTTCTCATCGCGTTCCGCTGCAAGGGAGCTAAAATGTTTTACTGTATGATCAATTGAGGCCATATGATGATGGTCTGCCTCCACTAAAATACTGAATGCTTATTGCCTACTTCCGGCGGTGTTGCTGTTGGAGAGTTGGATCTGTGTAATACTATAATACATCCGTCGCGAGCTCTACACTAGGATACCCGTTGAACGAAAATTTGCAAAAGATACTGAGGTAAATACTCCATGACGAGTTATCCAAGCTTTAAGACAACACATGAACAAGAAATCAGCTGAATTTAATTTTTCGCGCACAATTGTGTACACATTAAATTCTACTGTTTTCTTATTCAACCCTGGTTTTGACAGCTGCTTGAGTACATCACTCAATAGCAACATTAGCACTTATACTATATATTTTAAAAAATTAATTGATAGCACTTACGAAACCTGAAAGTGAAAGGTGAAATATTATTCAACTTAGAAATGGTAGGCGTTCTTCGCAGGAAGCTCACAAAACCGGCGTTATTGTTGCTTTTCTGCAAAAAGGGCAATAGCAGACGCAATTGGAATTCCCAATGTTGGTTACTTTTTACCTTCAAACTGAAAACAGAATCGGCTAATTAAAGTGCTGCCCAGTAAAAATGGTATAAATTCATGACAAGACTTACATTTTCCTTCTGTGCAAAACAAAAAGGGTTAAATCAAAATAATCCTGTGACGGTCGGTCACTGACCGACCGTCATATCAACTGCTGATACTCAGCAGTGTCTACTGTGAATTGTCAGGTTGCGGAAAACGTGAGTTTGCAAAACATACTAAATATAGTTTTTTAAGTAGTGGTTGGTGACTGACACTGAAGATGTTCCCTCCATGCATCATGGCTATAATGCCATGCGCCAGCTATATCTTGAGCCACGAACACAGTGCAGCTTTACCCAAACTCAACCGTCAACCCTGTGTTATTTTGAGCTTGAAACTTGCAAGTCTGGCTGCCTGACTGGAACGGAACAGAAGTTCTGTTACAGAACACGCGACGAACAGTACAATCTTTTAAGGGTTTTCATAGCTCAAAGCTCATCGCCAAATAGGCAATAAGAAATGACTAGAGAAGGACGTCGAAATGAATTGAATCACTATGAAAGTTATGAATTCACTGCTGTTATATATTATGCAAAATTAAGTCTAATTGATGCACGATTTTTGTACTCTGCGTAAAATTTGCATATTAGTAATTATTGAAACAGTGAGCGCTAGTTTTTAGTGTAAAATCAATATTCAAAGGCAAATAATCGGCAAACATTTTTTTAAAAAGTTTGTTTATATGGAGAGTTCCGAGGTTATTATGAGACAAAAATATCATGAATCAGTAACTTCAGTAGGGAATGTTCTGCTTGACTAGACACCTTGTTTTCGTATTTACATAGACAAAAATTCCGGTCCGCTCTCTTTGTTTTAAAGAAAAGAAAGTCATGATGTCATGAATCTAAAGGAGCACACTTTGCATAGTTTGCATTTTCATACAAAAGTAAGTTTTTTCTGACTACTTTTTCCACCATCATCACCGCTATTTATTGTCACATTTAGCATTAATATGAAACCCAACTTTCATCTAGCGCAGTCCAAACAAGTCTGCTAGTACTGTTTCAAAATATGGACAGCCATTTGTATAATGTATGTAGGTAAATATAGATGATAATAATGTTTAATGATGGATAATAACAGTAGTTTCTTATATCGTTCGTGACTATGTTGTAAAAGATGTTTGACTCATAATAACACTACTAACTTCGGTGTTTGCGTTTTGGAAACCATTATTGAAAACACTGCCGACGAGACAAGGAGAATACCTCACTCATCGTGATGGAATTTTGCCAAATGTGCCACGTCGTCTATATCCTTATCCGACAAAACCGAAATGACTAGAAGCTAATCCCATAGAAAAGTGCTCTGTCTGAAATAGTGTAGCACGTTATAATATGACAATGAAGAGGTTGGGCAAATTAAAAAGGTATATATAGAAATTTATAAAAACAACAACATTTTACCGTTCAAATTTTTTATCCTTTAACCGTAATTTAATGAAAGCTCAGAAATACGATTTCCTGTTCGCAGTCATCTCCAGTGACATATGAATGGGTAATGTGAAATTGGTGTCTAAATGCTTGCATTCATTAATTTTTTATGGTTTGTTATGCTGCATTATTTATTGTATGCATTTCTGAAAATGTATGTATCTATCACAGGTTCGGCCAACCTTGCAGTAAGCAATTGCTTGACTTCGCTTTGAATTATCTTTTCTGTTTGAGTATCGGAAAACGCGTTTGACAATATGTAAACCACTGTCGGATTCTATGTCGTATTTTAAGTTTTTAAAAATCTATATTATAAGTCAAATTCACTTAAATATCACTTTTACATTAGAATCTACAACTCGGTATGGTGGTAAACGGGAAACAACGGCAATTTTGAATTATATGAATATGCTTTTGAATTATGCTTGAAAGTCGGAAATTCTTCGGAAGAATTTCTTCGACATCTTCGGAAACTGAAAACTAAAATATATATATAAAATATATATTGCCATAGTCATGACTCATGAAACAGAATATATAACTGTCAAATCTTCATTTGTTATTAACATTCGATTAAAATCACACGGTATTACACTGTGAAATTCAGTTTTTTACAATTTGAGTCCATTAGTAAAATATAAACGTTTGCCTCTTATTAACTGATACGAAATTAATTCATGATGAGATAAAGGGGTATGAAAGGATGAAGTGACTGTGACAGTAGATCAATACACAAGTTTTTGTATGTAATTCAATTTCTAACTCTGTCTGAGCAATCCAAACTTTAACTGGGATTAAGTCCATCATTTTCCGTTCTTCGGGTAAATTAATCATAATCAAATGTCATTCGCTTTCGTTTCCCGTGTAAAATTCACTTTGTAAATGTGACTTGTAGTTTACTCATTGCGCATTGGCGCCATTGGCGGAGTATGGATTATTGTCATCTAGCCCAACGCCCAACTTACGCCCTGCTTACTTGATCTATGGAATCTTTTATTTCATGGAAGCCATTGTCCGTATTTTTATTTATTCTTCATGTGTCGATCCTGCAGGAATTGCTTCATTGTTTCGCAAAAATCAGGATTGAATTTCCCATAAGTGAACATATGAAGTCTACTATTCGAAGCAAACATTTTGCCCCGTTAAATTATTAAACACGTACATATGTATAAGCCATTTTATACATTTTAGGCACAGTTTTGCGTGGAATAATTAAGATTATAATTAAAACGAGAGAGGCTTTTTCCATTGTGTTCGTCTTGGGAAAAGCTGAGATTGCTGAGGCTGGTGGAAGAAAAGAGAGAACCAGAGCCAGGGGCCAGGAGTATGGAAGAAAGCAGATGAAGCATGGCAAGATTTGGAAGGAAACGTGAACGTGAGCGTAAAAAAGTGAGTGAATGCGGCAGAGAGTAGAATCAAGCAGGAGATTGGATTTGTTTACTACAAGACGTGTGAGCATTACATTTTGCTATTTTGCAATTGTGTGTGAATGTGAATACCTGCTTTATCACATACTTTTTTACAGCAAAAGACGAAAAAGTTGTTTTTCCCAAAAGATTCGCAATTGATGCGGGAAAGAGGAGGAGGTGAAATAATTACTTTACTTTTCCCATAAATCAATATTAAACTTTCAACCTGGAGGCTCGAACGCATTCCGTTTGCTCTGGTTGCGTTGTTGCTGCCTCAAATCGAATAAGTTGCAACAAGGAATTAGGTTTTATTAGTACGACCCAGTAACCAATAAACTACTTCCATTACACGATATTATGCTGTGAATGAAGTATGTTTCGCAAAGACGAGGAAAATTCACAACTTCTTTCGTTGCCCCTGCTAGTGTAAAGTAATTGGAGGTTGGAGGTTGTAGTGTTGTTTTAGAGTTACCTGGTCTGACAGTTGCGACATTTCATTCTGTTTGACAACAAAGCTGCGAAATTAATGTGTTTCAAGAACTGACATGTGTGCATCCGGTAGCTGAGTGAATGACTGATTAATGCTTTTGAGACCGCAGTGTAAGTAAGTAATTCTAAATTAATTCATTAAACATTGTTTTAACCTTCTTTATAATTAAATACTAGGGTTTTACTCATGACCTCTTTTCACAGGCATGGCATAGGAAACAGCTGGCCGTTTCGATTTTGTAGGAATTTCAGTTCTTCTTCTTGTAGAAAGTACTTGGTTGGATTCATTTAATAAAATATCACAGACGTTTTGAGGCTACCTTAAAAATACCGGCAGTTTAGTTTAGTTAAAAATGCAAAAGTTACAAAAATAATTAGTGCCCAATTTACTCAAACCACGTAATTAAAGATATGATCATTAGTGTTTATTATTAGCATAACATCATCAATTAATTAGGAAGGTTTATTGAAAGTCATTATTTTTAACCTCCTGTTTTGATGAACTTAGTTAACTAACGGTCCACTACAGGCAACAGGGTAGGTTGAAAGGTTGAAAAGTAACCGGATCGAATTTTAGAGTTAATTTTTTACGCAGTGTAAAAATCGTCAGTTGGAACATTATTTTTTTCTGTCCCCGACAGAAGAGCATTGGAACAATCATGGGAAAGCATCGCAGTAAAGCAGGTTTAGCGCCTGGGATGCCTTCGAGCAGTGGGAACGTGGTCAAACGAAAGAACAAACGAAATGCAGATGGTGACAAGGCGGATGATATTCCAATGGAGGAATTGTTGCCCAAGAGGCAACCCTCTTCGACGCCAGGACCTTCCAGAATGAACGGTCGTCAAGGAGGTCCACGCCATAGATCTCATTCTTCGAGGAATCGGAACTCCGACAGTGATGGTTGGTGGGTGAACAGGTGAGAAGCAAATTTTTCAGTACAATCAATGCAGAAAATCTACTTCGTGTGTGACACTTTTAATTCTTTAAACGTCTAATCAAAGGTTAATTGCTGAATTTTACTTGCCATTAGGGTGATGTCAGTCACAGCCCTTGTCGGAATTGTTGGTTTCGTCGTCTATTACGGTTATTTAGGCTATAAACAAACACGCGTTCATACTCCTCTTGCTGCCGATAAAGTAAAAAACTTTTAACAATGAACTTTAAATACAAAATTGTAACATAACTGAACTATGAAATGAAAACCTCGCATTATTAAAACCCATTTCTGAAGGTAACACAGAAGTATGGGTTGGATGTGCCTGATCGTTTCTGGGGAACTTATCGACCAGGAGTGTACTTTGGTATGAAGCATAGGAGCCCTGTTTCATTAATTACCGGCCTAATGTGGTTAAGTCCATCTGGACTCAAAACTGATGGACCTCAATTGCGGTAACCTCCACAGAATATTTGACATATAAAATGTTACAAACTTTTAAAGACAGCAGTAAAGGAAGTTAATGTTGCACACTGCAGGCATTTATGCTCCCAAGATGATAAGCTACGCAGATACGGTTGGGTTGAACATGACGGAGTAAATTTTGGGGTACAAGAACTATCAGATAAATACGTTGACATTGTTACTTCATTTGTGAAGCGGCCTGGTGGGACTCATGGAGGCGACTGGACCGCTCGCATTGAATTACAACCAAAGGAGGTAGAAAAGCTTAAAAATGCCACCATATAATTACAAATCCTTCATTATTATAAATTGTGTTGATATTTGTTGTCTACACCACTTTAAATTTTATAGTCAAAACTAGAGTTTGCTGGAGAAAACCTACTGTTCTTTTACGTTGCAAAAGAAGGTCGCGTGGAAGGTCAGTTCATTCCTGAATTCAATTCCAACGGTGACTTACACACCATTCAAGGATCTTCTATGGACCTTGGAAATTATGCTCTGAGGTAAAATCGTTTTGAATTTTAAAAGACATATCCCGATTTGTTTATTTCACCTATAAATAAACCAAGCGTGACGATACACTAAACTCCGCTGTGTCTTGTTATAGATTTTTGAACTCAAGTGAACCGTTGTCAGTGTCCACATTTAGTACAAAGCTTCGATCCTTGAATGACATAAGTAAGGTTACACTATCTAACTTGGGGATACGAAGGGATAATACGGATAAAACATTGTTTGTCATGAACGAGAAGGGACCAATTGTTGATGACCCAGATATAGTTATTTACATGGTAGGTCTAACGAATTCAACATACGACTTTTTATTTCCATACAGCGTTTGATGAAGTGTAGAATTTGACTGAGTCGAACCATTAAAAAATTGTAGGTCCACATTAAAGGGAAATTTGCCTTGGAAGTTGTATTCGAATCCGGTAGCTATTTCGACCGTCCAGGTCCACTTTCAGGGGATGCTTATATGGAAATGTTGCAATACTACAGGTAAATTGAACTTCGTGAATGAACTCTTTTGTCGCATTGTTTTTCTAAAATTAGAAGATAATATTTTTGGCTTTTGCGTAGAACTGATTTTCAGAAGACGTTTGAAACCAAATTCCACCTGGCACATAAAGGTTTTAACAGGACGTACATCAAGTTTGCCCAGGCAGCGTTAAGTAACATGGTCGGAGGAATCGGATACTTCTATGGTCATTCCAGAGTTCTCGGTCCCTATCAGACGTCACCCGTAGCATACTGGAATGCCGGCTTGTACACTGGAGTCCCATCGAGGAGTTTCTTCCCTCGTGGCTTTCTTTGGGACGAGGGATTTCACCTCTTGTTAATAAACAAGTGGAACCCAGAAATCTCGCTGGACATAATTTCACATTGGCTTGATTTAATGAATAGCGAAGGTTGGATTCCAAGGGAGCAGATATTGGGAGAGGAGGCTTTGAGCCGCGTGCCGGATGAATTTGTGGTGCAACGAAACGATGTTGCCAATCCCCCAACTTTGATCCTGGGCTTGTTTGACCTTATTGAACGCCATCGTGACTGGTTGCTCTTGAATCAAAAAACGACGCTGTTCAAAATGTGGCCAAGACTGCAGGCGTGGTATCAATGGCTTAACAGAACTCAGAGTGGCGAAGAACCGACTTCCTACAGGTACCCGAATCATAAATTAGATAATTTTATTTTACAGAAAGGGGAAAAAAACTGTGGAGATATTGTTCTTAAAATGTTTATTATTCTTTAAATTAAAGATGGAGAGGTCGTAATGAAACAACAACCCGCGAGTTGAATCCGAAAACGCTTCCCTCTGGATTGGATGATTTTCCTCGTGCATCTCACCCAACGTCCGATGAGCGTCATCTGGATTTACGCTGTTGGATGGCAATGAGCTCCAACTTAATGGCAGAAGTGGCCGCAATTCTTGATCTCGACTATGACTACAATAAATACATCGACGCTTACAACAGTTTAACAGACCCGGAACTACTCGATAAACTTCACTGGTCTGAAGAACTACAATCCTATGCTGACTACGGCTATCATTCCGACAACGTGGTGTTGCAATATCCTACCCAAAACCCTAATTCTCGCAATCAACACCGTGAAAAAACTCGATATGTGATTACACCGCCTAAATACGGCTTCGTTAACATGTTCGGTTACGCCAATCTGTTTCCCCTCAGTCTTCAGATTCTAAGTCCGGACAACCCTAGGTTGTTGCTTATTTTGGAGAAATTAGAAAATCCAGATCTACTTTGGACACCCTACGGACTGAGATCATTGGCAGCGAATGCTCCTTTGTACCAAAAGAGAAATACCGAACATGACCCTCCGTACTGGCGTGGTGCCATTTGGGTAAACGTAAACTTCCTCACATTGAAGGCCTTAAAAAGCTACTCTCACGTAAGGTCAAAAGCGGGTACTATGGCTCAATCAATTCATGCCAAACTCCGATCCAACATTATTAATAACGTGGTTGGAGAGTATTACAAGACTGGCTACGTTTGGGAGCAGTATGATGATAAAACGGGACAAGGCAAAGGTTGTAGGCCATTCACCGGGTGGACGGCACTCGTCGTTTTAATCATGGCCGAAGAATACTGAGATTGCAGCAACATAACATACAATTAAAACTAATTAATAGTCATTTGTAATTTTAAGGTTAGTATTTATTATCACGTTCGTCCCGTGATTCACAGGGGTTCCGAAGTCATGTCATGGATGCTATTGAATTGCACACTTTACTTTTGTGATATAAATTACGTTAGTTGTAATGTCTACGTACTTTTTAAGGGCCATTCCTTGTTAAACTGTAACTTCGTGTAAGAGGGGTCTACCGGTCTACGTACGTCTAGATTGAGATTATGTAAGTTGGTACATTGTTCCAAATTACAAGCCTCAGTATGAAATTCTGTAACCAATTTGATGCAACAATTAATTACAACATTACAAATTTTAAGACAGTTGAGTAGAAGCTAAATCAATGTAAGAACTTAAAAACTAAAACTGTGTGATTTTAATTGATATACAAATAAAATTTTTATTTTAAAATCGTCAATTCGTGTTGGTTTTGGTGTAGTGTTTTAAAACTAGTGTTCGGTAAAAATAGCCCCATTGACCTTAATTAAAGGCATTCATTATGCGCAGTGATCATCCCGTTTTAGTTAGTAAGATGTACTTTTACAAGTTACAATGGCAATTATCGATCTGAATCTGGTATAGAAAGCAATTCACACTTTTCATAAATACATTTTCAATTTTTAAAAAATTCACAACAAAACAGCAATGGTATGGTGCTTAAGCTTAAGCATTTCAAGGCATGATTTGATATTGATAACATAAAAGATGAGTACATAATTGATACGAATTTGTTTTGTTACTATACAAAAAAAATGACATACCCGGCAGCAATGTAGTAGTGAATCTTACGCCTACATCATCATTATTATTCATTATACAAAATGTTACATAATTTAGTAACTGCCACTAAATACTGTAGTAAAATCCCATAACCTAATGTAACATAATATTTTAAAATGTCTTTCTATGAACAGCTCGCTGTCCTTCCTCTTCGAACTCGCGTTTTGAGACCCACATTTTTTTAAAGGTATCAAGCGACGCCAAAATTGAGCCGCCAATCCATGTGGAATACAGTCGCTCCTGTGGCGCAGATATCTAGAAATTGATTATTAAATATAAATAATTATTCATAATGGACCAGCTTGATTTGACATATTTTATCCGTCATTTTTTTGTAGTAAACTAAATAGAAAAAGAAACTTACTTTGATTTTTACGTCCTTTGGTGCCAGCTTGCGAAGCTCCCCTAGCAGTCTGTCACCGAAACCCTAAAAAAAATCACAATTAGATGGTGGCCAAAACTTCTTAATTACAAATAAGTTTAGACGACAGTGATATATCTGCTTCTGTATATGATGAGCCGTTACCTTGAATAAGGTAGAACCTCCGGACAGTACAATATTTTGGAATAGGATTTTACGAAGGTCTAAATCAGACTTTTGAATTGAAAACAACAACACTTCGTGCATTCCTTCGCATTCTTCACCCAAAAGATCCGGGCGGAAAAGTACCTCAGGTGCCCTGAAACGTGCCGGTCCAATCTATAGACAAAGACAAAATCCCATTATGTTTTGTGAGTTTTGATTTAAATGAAATAACTCGTTGGTGTTGAAACCTTAAATATGCTTACATCAAGACTGCTACCATCAGGTAATTTATAAACTCTTTTCTCTGCATCACTTGATTCTTCTTTGAATGGATTAGAGGACAAATAGCATTCCTTTTCTTTGATAGTCTTCACAATTTCAAATTCAGACGACGTCCGGAAATTTATACCTTCTTTTCTCAACAACAATCTACAAGTAAGTTATACAATTTATCCATGGCGTGTTGGCCAAAATTTTACATAAATGCAGGGATTTCAGTTTCTTTCTGAAACTTTCTTCATTTTTACTAATTACCGTAAGTAGCGTGTCACATCACGACCAGCAACGTCAATGCGCATTATGCTGTGAGGCAAAGCAAATCCTTCGTAAATTGGGACTGCATGAGAAACTCCGTCACCGGCATCTAAAACAACTCCAGTAGTTCGACCAGTTGCATACCTGTAACAAGTCATTTTTCATTTTATGCATTAAAAAAATAAATACAATTTAGTAAATTGAGTTTACACAAATAAAAAGTGGTTCAGTTAATCACTAACAAACTCAGCACGGCCTGCATGGACACAAATAAGGCAGGAACATTCAAGGTTTCAAAGAAAATCTCAGCAGACTTTTCACGATTCCTTCTTGGATTTAATGGCGCCTCCGTCAGCAGCACCGGATGCTGTAATTTGTACATTTTTTGGTTTTATATACCATTTATACTGAAATTAAACACAAATGAATTGATAAAGCTAAAAGCTAATACTATTAGTAAACGCCAACAAACCTCTTCGGAGAATGACTGCAATTGATCTTTACTGTAAACATATTGCCATATTCGTTCCATGTCATTCCAGTCATTGACAATTCCGTGCTCCATTGGATATTTTATGGCTAACAGACCCCTATGTTCCTCGGCTTTTGGTCCAATGAATAAATCGCCCTCCAACGCTCCAGCCATTACTCTCACATGTTTCGGCCGGCCAACACTACGAGTATTAATTTCATCCCAGTACAGATTACAAATCTTTTCATAAAACAATAATCAAAACCATACACACAGCAATGATTTTATTATCTTCTTACTAGTTCGGAAATCGGCATTTTGGAATTTGGTCTCCAGCAAAACCTGCTTTAATGACACCAGAACCCTGACACAAAACAAGCAGAAAAATTATCAATCAATTCCGATAAATTTCATGAAATGTTGTCGACAAGAAAGTAAATTGTAAACCTTACATTATCAATCACAACTGGCTGATTAACTAACTCCATTCTGGATCACCTGAATGTTTTTCAGTGCGCTCAATCAACTAAAAAAGTAACAGATGACACTTTACTACATAAAATATCTTCCAATTCTGTCAGTCGAAAGAAATTAATGGAAATTCAAAGAAATAATTGCTGGTACAAGAACAATAATTACTACAAATTACACAAGTCACAGGTGAATAGGGAAATTAGCTGAGCTGCTGACAAGTTGCAAGAAGTAGAGAAAATTAGGAGTCAGTCATACACCCATTTGCAACTACAACACAATAATGGCACAACCACGAAGATCCAGAGAGAATCAAAATAGAAGGTGTTGAGTTGAAAAGAATGAAGAAGTAGCAAGAAACCAACACAGCAGCACAAGTCAAGCTCAAGATAACCGCATCAAACACGATACAGCTGCAGTCAAATAGCAGCAGCGGACCGATTGACAAGCCAAATGCTGAATAATGAACCGAACCAGCACAAAATGCAGATTAGTCATACAAAAGAGTTTGACTTACGAGCGGTCTCGCAAAAAGTCTGGTAAATATCTGGGGTGACGGGGGACAAATTCTACCTTACTTTCACAACTCGATCTTGTGTTCAAGTCCACATTCCAGTATCCAGTGTGAGTGGAGGAGGAGGTGCTTCCTGGCTGATAAGCGAAGATAAGTCACAATTTGTAACAAACTACAACAATAATCGACAGATACTTTTCAACTTATAATGACCATTAAAGTCTCAATCATTCAATACAATGTAATTGCCACTTAAATAATTAATTAAGCTATTAAGCAACAATAATAACTTGGGCTCAGCTGCGAAATTCAATCAAGCAAGGTATGCTTCAATTCACTTTCTTATTTAATTTTCTATACCAAGTTAGTATTTAACTCCTTACCTTTAATTGTTGATCAGTTTTGGCTTGACGGTTTTGTCGGAATCCAAACTTCAGAATGAAGATCAACGAAAAAAATCTTGCTGCCTTCGCCACCGCACAAACTCAGGTGGACAAGTCAGGGTTCTTAATGAAGAAAGGAGATGGAAGCAAAAACTTTGCGAAACGCTGGTTTGTTCTGAAGGGGAATTTGCTCTTTTATTTTGACAAAAAGACGGACAAGGAACCTCTCGGCGTTATAATCCTGGAAGGCAGCACGGTAGAACTTGCTGAGAGCGAAATGGAAGAACATTTTTGTTTCAAAATTGTCTTTCCTTCGAAGGCTTACATTCTTGGTGCCGAGTCTCAGCAGGTGATGGAACAGTGGATGAAAACCCTCGCTTGTGCCAGTTATGACTATGTGAAACTCATGGCAGCCGAGCTACAGAGACAGTTGAATGAACTTTGTCAAGGTAATGCACTGTGACATGTGATTCGTTCACTTTCTCTTGTCCCTTTGTACTAATGTATCGTAAAAATTCATAATTTACAGCGGAATCAGATGAAAACCAGCTTCTATCATCTTCACCTAGTGGAGCAGCTGGTAGCAGTGGCAGTGCAAATTGTCCCACGCCTCCGCCCCGAGTAAAGCAGAGGGGTCAAAGTGCCAATAGATCCATTAGGAAAAGACCAACATTTGCATTTTTGCACGAACATTTGGGCCAGAAAATTTTAGCGGATCAAGAACTAAGATGGAAGAAGTCATCCTACGATAAAAGATAAAAGACCTGTAATCGTATTTTGCTTATTTTTGGCAAGCTTTCGGTTTACGACCTTGAGAAATCTTGTTCATAGATTAGATTTAATTTATCATATCCTCGTCGAGCCCTAGCCCTACCCTCAACCAATCCGGAGATGGTTACGGTTACGAAAAGTTTTTGAGGTCGTAAACCAGAACCTGACTACATTTAATGTAGTACATTATAGTCAGGTCTCAGTTCGGTTCTCTGTCCAAAAATACAACGAAATAACCCCCTTCCCCTTTATTGTTGATGCTGTTACTTAATGTATATAATTTATTTTTGAACCGTCATCGAAAACTTAACCACGTAGAGTGTAGAGCATGGAAACCTCAGGGAGCTCTAACTCTTACGATAGTTTATAAAGGCCGGAAAGCTTCAAAATTCAGTATTAGTGTAACACTAACTACTAACACAGAGCATAGGGAAAGATGTGATATAAGATAAAAGTTAGAATTCCAGATCTCAACCTTTTACCCTACCATTGCAACTTGCAGTAACTGTAATGCAGTTAAACAAAGGACTTTCACATAACCATATCAGCGTCTGGATAAAATGGCAACATGAATTTGGTGTTTTAACTCAAAGGTTTAACCTTTCTCTCACATCTTTGGAAAGACGAAGGATAAAGGGGAAAATTGGATTTGGAACGAACGATGCACGTGAAAGTGAACTTTTTCTGTCAGTGAAGGTTTCATGCATTTATCGAATGTACTAACAGAATATTAAATTGTGTTGTGAGTGACCTTGTATATGGCATGTGACGTAGTACACGTGCACCTGAGGGTCTGCAGGAGTATCAGACCCAGAATTGTTCCCAGATTTCATTTCCGTTATATTATGAATTGTAAAGCAGTATAAACAGTGCTATGTACAGTACAAAAGAACACGAAATAGAAAATGTAGCAATAGCTTTTAATGTTTTTCTTAGCTTGCAATAAAATGACAAGTATAATTTTGTGGCATGAGAAGCAAAAAAATTAAACAAGATTGTACTTTGATGCATTACATGATATCATCCGTCGAGCTACTAAAATTACGTCTAAAAAGTGAATATTATCTTATCTGCGGGTTATTAATGGGCTCTGTTATGAGAGAATAGCGTTTATATGGTAAAAATGAAATCGATGCCTTCTTTTTACAAAATATACTGTATTTTGAAAGTTGTAAAGTAAGGAAATAATACAAACCAATTATACGTCGTTCGAAATTGGAGGTCTAATGCTAGATGCCTACATCTAACCACGATTGAAGAATATGTTGAGATTGCACGTCAAAATATTGGTAGATTCTCGGGTATACTAATTACGACTTTTGGCACTTTTCTAATTTGATCAACGTTTTTAAATGCTATTACTATTATGTCTAGTATTTTTTATTGTAAACTGAACATTTTCAGCATCAGTCCAGTTATAAACCGTAACTATATAACTAACTATAAATGGTAGATTGATGATGATAAGAAAATTGGAGGCAATATTGTGAAGGGCACTTGATTGTATTAGTATTGCATTGTTTTCAAGCGTTGAAATTGAAAGTTCACTGGGTAAGTATTGTCAGAGCAGTATTATGCATTGCACAGTCTCTCCATGTCTATGTCTATGGGCCTATTATATAGTTAGTAACTCAGGATGACATTCATGTGCATCTGGTTCATTTTGATTGGGATCCTGTACCAAGATCAAAACTACTGATTTTTGTGCAGGGGGCACATGACAATTTCCAAATTGCAAAGTCTATCTTTGAACTCGTCTCGTACTCTTAAGCATAATTATCTACACACCGCTCATGATCCTTCGAAGTAGTAAGATAATCCTATCATTCATTTAAACAGGCTGATAAGCTAGGATGAAGTACTGTTAATGGGAAAATATTAATTTGACACAAGTAGATGTAGAGTAGAAGTATCATAAAATTGTTTCGAGAGAAAACTGGAACGATGGAAACCAATTCTTAGTTATATCTAAGATGTTTTGTTCCCAGTTCGTCAGTACTCAGCAATTGTTTCATGCCTGCCCCGACGTCAAAACATAGTTTCTTAATTTTCTGCAAATACGATTCCGAGACAATTTTCCCATTCTTATCGCAGGATTCGTTCAATATCGGTACTTCAGATTTCATCCTCAATACTTGTAATAAAACATTCTCCAGGTTTTGTTTTAATTCCAGACTGCAATTATCCTCCTAATATGAAAACAAACGTTTCTTTGTTAGTCACGAACACGAACACTATCAGTTATTTATAATTCATAGATAATTTGAATCTGTGGGTAACCTTTATTAATAAAGCAGATGCCATCTCTTGGATTTCCTGGTATATTTTGTTCGATGTATGAAGTACGCCCTCCAAAGAACTTGCATTGGCCTTTTCAATTAACACCTTTATCAGCTCGACAATTTTTTTCGTCGTTATTTGTATGAGTTCAAATTTGCCCATCTCATGAGGACTTTTCTCCAGTGATACTTCAGTTGTACAATTTCGGATTGGGGTAACGGAATCCTTCAATTAAAAAGATTGTCATTTTTCCACTCCAAAAATATTACAACAAATGAACAAAGAGAAATGATAAAAGGCAATCCGTACCTCATAACGAAGTGATACAGATTCGCACATAGACGATGGTCTTGCTGACTTGAGACGACTGGCTAAAAAGGAAGTCTGTGAGTTTCTATTGCTCGCCCCCGTATTACCGTTTGACAAATATCCGTTTAAAGAATTAACAGAAAACTCGGAACGACTACGTCCTTCAGCTTTCTCCTCTATTACATTACGAAGTGTATTCGTTACCTGTGATAAATATGATTGGGTTACTTTAGCTATACAAACACTTTTAAATTTAGTACAGAAAAAATTGATCAGACCATACCATATTCTTTAATACGGCCATTTCCTGCTTCAAATTAAAATTTTCTTCTTGAAGTTCCTGAATTTTTGATTCGTACTCAGATATCTTTGCTCCAGCTGAGGACAATGTACTTCGCTCGCTACTGTGATTATTAGAAACGGGCTTCGCAATACATCTAGTCAAAGTGGATTCATCGAAATGTGCACTCTGAAAATAAAATAAAAATATGTAAAAACACTCCCAATAATCTTTTAAAACCTCCCTATAAGGATATCTAGAATACCTGTTTTAAAAGAAAGGTTTGTTGTTCTGCAAGTACGTGATCTTCGTCAGAGGCCACACTGTCGTACAGGGGATAATCATCGTCTTCCGTGATTGCTTTGCCAGGAAGCGAACTCAGGGTATTGTGGTTATCGTGAAAGAATATATCATTGTCCAGTTCGATGTCGGCAATTCCATTGCAATGCCGTCGTTTGCATTCGACAAGGACTAGTGTTATCAACGCAGACAACTCCTCATTTGATAAGCGCGCAAACTTTTGTCGGGTTTGGTTCCGCACGGATGAAAAATTCGGATTGACAGGAAGAAAGGCGATCGAAAACTTATTAAAATCTGTTGGTGTCTTCTTCACTGCTACTGATGCTGTGGCTGCCACATCTAAGAAGTATGCAAAATGACGGCTTAATAAATCTCTTTCGTTATGGAAATGTACCGGTTAAGAAACAACGAAATGTCAATTACATTTCTCTATTTGACGTCGTTCCACTTCATCATAAAGATCTGCCGCGAGTTGTTCTAGGACGTTGGCGGCCAACTAAAACAAAAAATATAAAAATATGACAATAAGTTATTGTTAATAACCTTGATGCATTTGGCTAAATAAACTACCGAACTTCTGAATACATTTTTCAAAGCCTCTTCTTGTTTAGAATTTGTCACTCGGGCACTCGGTATAAGTATGTGTTTAGCGGTAGTGTGATCTGGCATTTCCCCACAAACGAAGTAGGAAAGGTGGTCCGTCAGAATGTACCTCAACTCCATAATTCGTTGTGCGAGATCTTTATGGCCGGCAGCTCTATAGAAAAAAAACAATAAAAAAACAAAACAATGCATACATAAAATTTAGACATTAAAATATCTTTACACCTATTTATGATGAAATGCTGCAATTAAAGCCTGGCGTGATAGCAAATATTACGGAAGAAAGAAAGAAAGCATTTCGCTACTCACAATGCGTGTTCAACAGGTGTTTGTCCCAAATAGTCAGCAGCATCCATGTGTGCTCCATGCAGAAACAATAGCTCCGTTTGGAGTGCTTGTCCATTCCTCGCGGCTACATGCATCGGTGTAGTTCCCTTTTCCTTTTACAAAGTTTAAAAAGAAAAGAGGCTTTAGTTTTGATAAATACCACAGAGTGCCGCAAATAATTTGCTAAGAATGAAGAATGTAATAAATAGTCATACTGGATGAAAAAAGTTCGGATCCGCCCCTGACGCGAGAAGTCGAAGAGTTGTATCCAGAGCTCCTGTTCTAACTGTTGAATGTAGTTCTTGATTTCTGACATCAAATGGGTCTGAATTTGGACGGAAAACAAACTGGTGAAGAAAGTGCTTCAGGTGTATGAACTTTCTTTTCACACTGTAAGAAATCAAAGTAAGAAAGGTTCACTGACAATAATCAAAGCTCAATTCTGATTTGGTTTTTAAACAAACTGTTAAATAAAATGACTTACTCTAGAGAATCGGACGGGGAGGGTTTTTTCAAACTTGAATCGGACGATTTATTCGGGTTCAGCAGTAAATGTTCCCACACATGATTCCCAGGCCCCGCCGCCAACGTGTTCAACATCTTTATAATAGTAACGAACGATTGACGATCAAAATATAATAAGAAATTAGCGAACTGCTATTCATTTAAAAACATTTTACGTACTGCACGCAGGGACTGTTTCCACCCAGCATCCTTTAAATATTTCACCCTGGAGTACTGCGGCCCCAAACTTCGGTGAACGAAACTGCATTCCTTGCATAATAAAATCCCTCGGTTCAATGATGCCCATTCGGGTTCTACCAAAACAGACAGGGTCAGGTGAGAAAAGCCTTCTAAACTACCTCTTTTACAACTCTCACTTTGCGAGATTGTCAATTTGCCGCAAAAGCAAACTAATACCTACCTGGAGACAAGCAGTCGCCGCAAACAGGAGGTGGCGCGTTGCTATTTCCTTTCATATCCCCCATCGTTCGCAATTTTACTTTGTTTGCACAATATAATGCAACTCATTTAAATTCTTTCTAATACTCCCTAACATAATATTAGACTTGTTGCGTTGTGTTGTTTTGACAGGGTCACTTCATTTCATTCCGTCTCCGTTCAGGGTGAAATAATATGGCTTTTAAACAACAGTTAATACTATTTAATACACTTTACAAAATCAAGCTTGTTTCCACAAAACCCTAGTGACCACTTCCGTTTCTTCGACAGTGCTCGCTCAGGATGGTTGCTGAGTGAAATGAGCAAGGAGAGCAATGCTATGGAGAGAAATAAAATGTGAACGTAAAAATAAATGTTTTTTTAAGAAAAAAAGGGAAGCACGAATAGATAGAGAAGACGAGTGATATGTGAGGCCTGAGATGATGTTGTTGGTGGGTGATGTGATGGGTGATTACTCAAAAATCGCTGAGGTAAACGAGTTTCAGAGTGTATAACCAAAAGCAGAGAACAGCTGTAGATTTACTTTCTAAAATAAAATACTCTTCATAAGGCATTGAGTTGTAAGAGGGGCTGACATTTTTTAAAGAGTTGCGTAATGATAATCAATTCGTAATGATTCATTGCCCACAAATATCTTTCCATTGTATAATACAGAGCAGACTTAATTGGGTAAGTCCATAAAACATTATGTTAAGATGCTCTCGAACAAAAGTCGCTAAATTAAACAAAGCTCAGTCATCATTTATTCAGCAATAAACATGAAAAACGTCCTCTTCATCATCACATGGCGGACTTGAAAATTCCAAATTAAGCAGAACCAGCCAGCTGCAGATGGTGACGATAAAGCACGGTCTGATGAAGTGGAGGCGACGAAAATGTGCCGAAACAGCGAGACAATAAAACTGAAATGGCTCATATTCATGTCAGACGAGTGCACTACGCGTGCAAATGTTAATGTAGCGCACATTACATTGTCATTTCGGAACCTCCAACATCCCCACGAATGCTCAGATTCGTATGGACTTCACAAAGTCTCTCATTCGAATGGAACTCTCAGACTTAATAAAATAAAATAGAGACGAGAGAGAGACAAACACAATTCTTCTGTCCTGAGTTGTTGCGACAAAATCTGCGTGAATCATTGTTTGCAATCTTTCGTGTGGGTGTCCTGGTGCTATTTTGATGCGACATGAGAAACGAAACGAACACAGCGCTTTTATAGGCCACCGATCGCGATGGTTTTTAAATACTTTCTTTGTGATCAAGAATTGTCGAGTCGAATGGAATGATGAAAATGAAATAAAAAAGAATCGCATATTCGCACAGAGAAATACGCGTGTCCTCCTCTTCCTTGATGTTATGTTGGTTGTTTCGATGTTTTTATAGCACTAGGACTAAAAAGCCTCATTCATGCAAAAATCGTCTATTGCCGTAGTACTTTGAATATCTGCCTGCATCATCACATTTTTATGTACACTTTCTCTTGTGCCAGAATACAATGCTTATCGCTATGTTCAAGTGTTCTATAAGCGCTTTTAGCAAGAGGTAGAGCATAAGTCAGCAAAAGCCTTTTGAGCTACACACAGGTTTCCTGCCACACATTCGGTTGTTCAGGGTGGACTACAAAAGCAGTATTTTGATACACTTTTTAAATCGACGATATATAGGAAAAGGCGACTTTATTATTCCCAGCTGTCGACAAAATCAACAAGAAAGTGAATCTCTCTGAATGGAACATCTAACAGAGAAAAACGGAACTTAACTGATAGTTAAAACTTAAATTAACTATATAAACGAGGAAATTAGAAAAATGATTAAGGCTATACTGGTGTTCAATAACCATGGAAAACCTCGACTTAGTAAATTCTACACATACATTGTGAGTGCAATAAAATATTAGTAGGATTCAATTAAAATTTATATGTAGAATCGAGTGAAATATTTGTTACGTAACTATTAATTAAACTTACGTAACATAACCTACTAATTAGTGGCTAATTTGATTACGACTGCCTACTTGAAATCATATTTTAGACGGAGGAGATGCAGCAACAGATCATCAAAGAAACTTTTCATTTAGTGTCAAAACGGGATGACAACGTGTGCAATTTCTTGGAAGGTGGAAGGTAAGGCCTAAATACAAATTTAAATTCACAGCAGAATGATTAAAATGTAAAATTGAGCACTGAGATATTTGTTTCAGTTTGATTGGAGGTGCCGACTATAAATTGATATACCGTCATTATGCCACACTTTATTTTGTCTTCTGTGTGGACTCATCAGAATCAGAGCTTGGAATTTTAGATTTAATTCAGGTTTTTGTCGAAACTCTTGATAAATGTTTCGAAAATGTCTGTGAGCTCGACTTAATTTTTCACGTTGATAAGGTATGTTCAGATTATTGAGAGTTACATCCAAACGTGATTCATTATGTTTGGTAACTCTGTAATGTTTTCCAATCAGGTCCACTACATACTCAACGAATTAGTAATGGGAGGAATGGTGTTAGAAACGAACATGACTGAAATTTTTACTCGAATAGATGAACAAAACAAACTTGAACGCCAGGAGGTATGTGAAACTAGAGCTTGAGCTCAATTAACGTTAAGGTAAATTTTTATTTTGGTTCAGTTATAACATTTGAATAACTTTTCTGCAGGCTGGACTCGCAGCAGCTCCAGCAAGGGCGGTGTCGGCAGTTAAAAACATGAATATGAACTTGTCGCAGCAAATCAAAGACATCAAATTACCGGACCTGCCTCAGGCAATAAAGGACTTGAAGTTTTAACGTTTCATATTCTAGAATCTTCAAGAATATTATTTTAGGACTTGAATGATTGTATGCACATAATCATAAGCATGCCACTTTTCTATTGAAATGCAATTTTAATGAGTGAATAAGGGTGAAAGTGATTTTGCGAATTACAATTTACAAAACAATGTCTGAAGTGTGTAGATTAAGTGTTGTAATTGTAAAATGCCGAAAGAGCAATTTCGTATTTTGTCATGTACAATGTATGAACTAATGTACTCTATGTATGCATTTAGTAGTATGTACATTTCTTTTACGTTATGCGTTATATTCAGTATAATGCAGTATGTATGAATTACAATATATGACGTAATTTCTTTAAAGTGAATAATTTTCCAAATTAGTAATTATGCATTCCCAATGAGCACATTTTTCTTACTTTGTAATTAATACTGATGTTGTGATTCACATCAAATGAAGAGTAAACAGCTCAGAAGATTAAGAAGAATTGATTTTATTTTTCTCAATTAAATTTTACAGTTCATTTCATGTTAGTAATATATAAGTATAATTTCACTGCATACACAACACCAATCATCCAGTATTACACTGTGCCCATCGCGAAGAGGGGAACGAAAACTGGAATATAGAAATATGACATGACATGACACATTTTCCAACATTTTCTTTAAATGGTACATATGCATCACAGATTCATTCATGCAAATCACTATTTTAGGCAAACAAATTAGTCATACCCACATAAGTATTACAATTGCGTTTATACAGCTAATATGGTATGATTCACAATATTTATATAAGTAATAATTTAAAAAATAAAAAATAACAGTTAGCTTATGACGAAAAAATGAGACTAGTGAGATTAAATTTTAGTTGAAATAATATGTTATTTTGTACGAACAATAATTACTACAGAGTAGGTAATACTTTTCCTCGGTTACCTATTAACCATAACCATACAAGCGTTTCCACAATTTCAAAGAGTAAAACAAACGTTTTCTGAAGCTGGACATGTTAACTTGTCGCTTTAATATGAAAAATTGACTTGACTCTGAAAACGAAATCTATCTTGTTGTAGTACCACAGAACGTAGCTTTTTCATACTGCTTCGGTTGTGTTCTGAAACGTAGGCTGTTGTTGTTTCTGTTAACTAAAAGGGATTTCCGGGAGATTTATCACGTTTACGAGATTTGTTGTGGTGTTTCGAACTGCTCCTTGTATGCACGCACACCAATGATTGTTCAGTATTTTAATTCAGATACTATAAAGAACCTTGTATCAGTCTTCAGTAGAAAATCAGCTCTCAAACTTCAATCAAGTTGTTTGACACGCCTTTCGAGATATTGTTTGGATCTTGGTGTTCCTTTGGTTTTGTGTATTTTGCTGGATCAATGACGATGGAATTAGGAATGTCTTTGTCGAAGCAAATGCTGGGTTTCTCCCTGGAACAATTATTGTCAGGACTTGTGCATGGACTAGCGTCGACTGAAGGACTTGTAGCAAATGAATTGGTAGTTCCACCACGATTCGAAGCATTAACTGCGGCGGCATTCATATTTAAATTTATGCTTGTTGCTGTGACACATTCCTTTGGCTGCCTTTCTCCGAGGAGCCAGAATGTCTCCATGTCCCCCTTACCCTAATGAAAAGTTAGCAAAAAATAGATTGTAGAGGTTTGTGCTTCCACAAATTCAGAAACTCTCCAGTTAAATTTAACAGTTACCTTGACTTTGATGAATCCTCTCGGATCCAAAATAAAAGTTTGAAAGTGATCTAGAGCTTCTTTGGTTTCCTTACTGACATGAATTTTCAGTGCTTCTCCGTTGCTAAAAAAAATAGTATTTAACAGAGATTTCTCATAATCGTTTACAGGAAACCAACAGCCTGTTTAATGTAAGACTGCATAAAGTTGATGAGAGACTGATTCAATACATGAAATGCCTCTAATATTGAAAGTCATTAATTTAAAAATCACACTGAATTTAAAATTACAAATGATGAAATGAGTAAAAAGGAATTGCAGAATCCAGCAAACAGATTAAACCAAACTGTTTGGTATATTTATCGTTCAATTCATCTTTTTATCTATTGCTCGCTTTCTACTCCATTTCGAAATAGAAACGCCGGTTCTTTAAAATTTTAAGTTTTTAAAAGATCTTAACAACATTAGTGTAACAAATTCAATGGTAACACAGTAAGTAGTAGGCACATTGATTTCTTCCTTGCAACTATTTTCGGTTCTGCTTTCTGTTCTCTGAAGGGAAAGCTTTCTCTTCATAATACGTATATAATTGAGAATATATCACCTTTCCATTCTGGATGCTGTGTTCACCGTGTCCCCAAACAGACAATATCTTGGCATTTTTTGGCCAACGACACCGGCAGCTACTAAACCTATATTTTTCGCAAAATTCACACAATAAAATTGTCATTGATAATCACATTTCTCAAGGTGACAAGTCGTTAAAATTGTATTACAGCGATAATAGTTGCGAGTCATACCAGTGTGCATGCCTATGCGCAGTTTCAGTTGTTCGTTTGGCCGGTGTTTAATGCTAAAATTAAGGACGGCTTCCCGTAGAGCAAGAGCCATTCTTGCAATTTCTCTCGCATGAGCTTGGCCATTTCTTACAGGCAATCCTGACACAACCATGTAGGCATCACCTATTGTTTCTACCTGTTAAATAGGATCACATCAACAACGTACTCAATTATATGCAGTTTAAAATCATGATTTCTCAATTGTATTGGTTTAAATCGGCTATCTTGCCTTGTAGACGTCAAAGTTTTCTATTATGGAGTCGAAACATGTGTAGAGATCATTAAGCAGGGTTACCACCTGAAATAAAACAGTAAAATTTCAGTTAAATCGTCCTCCTTGTGCTCAACAATGTAAAGGTCCTTATAAAATCATTATTGGTTACTCACCTCCATTGGACTGCTTTCCGCAGATATTGAAGTGAATCCAACAATATCCGAAAAATATATTGTGACACTATCGAAAGTCTCTGGGTTGACGGTTTGTCCCGCTATCAGGTTCCCTGCAACGGACCTTAAAAGGGACATAAATTATCATTTAGAGATTACGAGTATCTTTCTTGTGTTGTACAGTGAGATGACACGGCACAATTCTCAACTCAGCATGATTTAGTTACCATTTCATGCCATTTGAATCTTAACCTACTGCATAGTGATAAAATGTAATCAAATAGACAAAGCGTGAAGCATTTTTCATGCTGAGATGGGAATTCATGCTTTTTCCGTGTCGTTTATTAAATGGGTTTTTGTTGCACTCACTTTGGCAACAATTGATAGAGGACTTCTTCACATTTCCTTTTCTCTTCCAAATAATCTGCTGTTCTTTCTTGGACAAGACTCTCCAAATTGTTGGCGTACTGCTCCATTCGAGCTAATAAATTATCCACTAGAGTTGGACCTCGCTCGTTTACCCTGTAGAGAAAAACAGATTTATGCGTACATGTAATGAGCCTTCTCGGCCTTTACGTTTAATTGTGACTTTCCTTCTTATTTTACGCTTTGTGCACTATGGGCAGGCTACGAAAATACGCGAAGACATTTTACGCTTCCACGACTTTCTAACACATTGATATTTCCCAAGAACAGTAAACGTGAGTGGCCATTATAACGTCATAATATTTAGCTTTTCACCAATTTAACAAAGTCAATTTTTTCTGCTATGTTGTAAATTATTTCGCTACTCAAAAAATAAATTTGAATGCTATGTGAAGTTTCCTCCCAGATTTTGGCATGGCCAGAGTGACTGCATACTGGCATGCTCCATTTAGGTTTAAAGATTGGTAACATGTAATGAGAGGGATACAGGCGCCAGGTACATTATTTATCTGAATTGTGAAGAAATAAAATAACTCAATCTTGCTATCGAATATATTTGCCCATTAAGTCCATTTTCCATCAACAACCACCATTTCTGCTGGTTAGTAGTCAAGAGTTATTGGATATGGGAAGGAGGAAATAAAATACGTGTTGTTTTCCTAACGGTAACAGTTTCCATAAAATATAAAAATGTGAAATTTTTATTGCATATGATATTGGGGTGCAATAAAAGTATTTATTACCTATCTGCGGCAGGTATAAAACCCCGACCTCATAAACAAAACAAATAATGATGTTGTTATAAAAGGATTCGGCTCAAATACCTACCGTTTCAACGTTCACTAGGAACGCACGGCCCATTTGCTCATGACATAAGAAAAATGTAACTACACTACTGAAAATAGCATCTTTGTTCTTTTTTGCGCTATAATAATAATGAGAGAATGTAGCTGACAAGGGAAAGAGGCCACGGAATGACTAATAATATAGAAATAGAACAGGTCCCATATATCCTCGGCCTGTCAAATTTTCTCGTTACGAACCAAAAAAGTACGAAATTGTTTCTCCATTGTCTCACTTCCGAATACAAGGCATAGCAAAGAAAGAACAGCGGACTTTCTCCGAGAGAGAAAGAAAGGAAACAACGTGCAATGTACATGTAGAATCAGTAGTCATGGCGGTGGTATGCAATGCAATATCGGTATACATAAATTCGTTTCAAAGTTTCCCTAGGAGGCAAACTTATTGTTTATTGACACCCTTGCTAAGAATTTTTCGCTCCTTTACAGTTAGATACGAATCAAAATAGTTAAGCAAGAGAAAAAAAACTATTTGCTACTGACCAACCGCTGCCACACAGCCATGCTACGTAAAAGTCTGCAAAAGTTTCTTTTGTGATTGTACATATTGTTGAGTGTTACTAACGTAAGTTTCGCGAAACTCTGAACAAGTTTTGTTTCGTTTGTTGTTGGTCTTGTTTCTTAAAAGGAGAGAAGTCGAACTCAAGAGCTGGGATAAGTCCTACTCTGAGTTTTTATGAATGATCACAGTGTTTACTAGAAGAGCTGACAATGAGTTGTTGTCAGAAATAATAACAGTATTAATAAAAATCATAAAAAATATAATATCTCATACCGCACAGTTTGCAAAGGACAAAGGTACATCTTTTCTGAGCGGAAACCAAAAAAGGAAAGGAAACGGACTTTCATCCACTGGCAAGTATTTCGACTGTCTCTCTTATTTCAAAGTAGTTCAACTAGAACTGAAAGTAGATTTTGTACTATTTATATCTTAGAGTAAGTCAGGATTCAGGAGACTATCAGAGAAGTATGACAAGACTGACTTTCAGTTCTGACTTTCCACTTTCGGTTTTCTGCTTTCCCTATCTTGCCAACTTCTACAGCAGATTTTTGTATTTACTCTGACTAGCAAACGCAAGTTTTTCGACTTTTCTAGAAAAGAGGAGACCAAAGACCAATCACAATCACAGGCATCGTTTCGGTGTATGTAGGTAAAATCCAAGTAAAAAGGCTTTCTCTGTGCACTTTCTCGTAGATATGATGGGTAGCCAAGTGGAAAACCTCGTTTGAATGATTATAACACGCTGCCATTTCCGACGTGCATTTTTGCAAAATGATAATATTTTACGAATGCTCTGGAAAAATTGTTTCAAAAAAAGAGCAGTTGCGTTCTCATACTCTTTTTCCCCTACATCTAATGTAAGAAATGTCTTTTCAAGGTCCCCGCTGTCCTTAAATCTCGACTTAAGATCTGAATGTATTTGCACTATCTGCGTCTGACTGAGTTTAATAAAATGTCTCGTCTTCTTTAAAAAAAAAAGTGTTTTACGAGATGTGGTGTTTCACAGTTCTCGGACTGATCTTTCTGCTTTATCCTCGCTCACGCTCCTAACTCCTTTGTCATGGTTCAACGATGAATAAATGACCCTTAACTGAGCAGTCAATAGAAGTGAAAATAATGAGGCACTGACGCGTCTGGCTGCCAGTGGTAAGTAAGTGTAAACAAAGCACGCAGCTTTAAGGCATTACTTTTAGGTTTCCTTTATTGTAAAAGTTAGCAATGAAGTATAAGACCTAAGTTAAGCATGAAGCAGCATCCGAGCAACCAAAAAGTTCAAGTTCAGTTGGTGGTTTTCTGCGAGTATCGAGCATTGGCACTCTAATAATGCGTAAAGAATTTCCTACTCTTTCGAAGAGATTATAAAAATCAATAATAAAAAATGAAAATTGAATACTGTCGTTATATTTAATGAATTTTTGAATGTGAGTTTGATTATAAACAAATCTCATATCTAATCTGGAAAATACTTAACTGGAATGAGAAACTGTCAAGTTATTTGCACACGAACTGTTTTATAATTGACAGTGACAAATAACAAAAGATATTCCATTAGTTAAATCAAAAGATTTTTTTCCATTTACATTTTAGGCGTAGAATTCTTACAAATAATACTCCTGATTCCAATTATTTCTATTTTTGGTGTCATCAGAGGATTGCAAATTCAATATTTACACTTCCGGTGTTTGTTTTTCGTATAAGACAATAGTAAAATATTGTGACGTGGGCCTTATTTAACGGTAGCTTGATTATAAATAAAGTTGATTGACTTCTATTTTGTACAATTAAACTTATTTTGTTTACATGCATCTTACTTGTTCAAGCGACGAATACTTTGCTTAATCTGGCCAAAGTCTGGCCTCTCGATTGGATCCTCGGTCCACCATTTCTTCATCAGTTCAATCAATTCATCGTCACACTCATCTATTTCCAAATCCGGCCTGGTTATTTGACCATCCCGAAGTTGCGCTACAATTTCTGTAAAAACAAGTTAATTAGTCTTTAATGTAAAACTGTGAAGCATTGTCTAAGACAATATCTTCTTTCGCTCCTGCTCCCTTATGGGGCATTGTGAAACAAGTCAGATTTTACGGAGATTTTCTTGTAGTAGTGAGCGAGTCATTTAATGAGGCGACTGCAAATTTTTATAAGATTAAACTCAGAAAATAATATAAAATGTAATTGAGAAAACTAGCGACACTTAATATGAAAACTTAGTTGAACTTCAACTTAATTCTTTTTCACATTAATATCAAGGCAATAGAAACACAAGTTTATCTATCTATACTTGGTTAGAACTTCCGGCTGGGAAAATGGCAATGTAAAGTGTTTTGTCTGCCTTCATTTTACTACAAGAGTGGATTTGCAGTGCTCAACTTTCACTCAATACGGCTCATAGTGTATCACTAATAACATTTCATTACGCAGGACTTCCGACATTTTCCTCCCTTTGTGAAAGGGAGAGACGAACATTTATTAACAGCGAAGTAAATTTACTCCTCTTTGATGTATTATAGCTGTTAAAAATTGAGTGTCTGAGATATTGGGGACTGATACAAATGAATTCTCATCCTTCAACAAAATCCGACAACTTGCTGCTTGATGTCTGAGCCTGGCACGGAAATTCCCATCGTCATACAGAATATCTCCTTCCTGCCTCCTAACAACTCATTCATTCATTAATTATAAATGTATCTGCTAGTGCTCGTTGATGCGCAATGTAACTTGCTACTACTGTCACGGATAACTTGTGTCATGTCTTGATGTTGATACTTCTTGAAACTTTGGAGAACCTTGCTAATACTAATACTTGCTAATACTTCGCTTACTGCCCCTTATGGCATAGGGGACTCTCAAACAGGGAATCCTACTTATTCTAAAAGTCAAGGGAATCAACGACCTCGAGAGGAGTGTTGAAAGTTAAGTTCGATACGCACTTGTAATTTCTAATGCAAGAGTTTAGTTTATTACAACTTATAACTCTGCCATTTGTTCAGAGAAATACAACTTACGCCCACTCCATTCATTCTTTGTATCTATGATGAAACCAGATCGAACTGTTCATTACTGCACTGGAATGAAAATAAACTCCACATTTTTAAAATCTAGAAAATGCTCGAATTTATATTAGTTGACATCGTGATTGTTAAGGGGTACAAAGTCTAAAACAAGAAAAACGTGTAAAGTTCATTATCACGTTTAACTTTTCCGGTTTTAAAAACAGACTGACAGAATAAGAGGATTCTCTAGCATCGGACGACTGAGAGTTCGCCGATAATCCTTATTTTGTAGTACTGCGAGTTCACCGACTGCCCTT